>WNWK01001623.1:0-262977 GCA_009830355.1 Cherax destructor | reverse complement strand
TTCCTACGACGGTTTCTCACTCTTTTTCTAGACCACTTCCGTTCTCATTCCCATGCCATCGCAGTATACACCGATGGTTCAAAGTCATCTGATGGTGTTGGATTCGCAGCAGTCTTCCCAGACAGTGTCGTGCGAGGGCATCTATTATCCTCTGCTAGCATATTTACGACTGAATTGTATGCCATTCTTGTGGCACTTAGCCATATTGCATCTATGTCTGTGTCACCATTTGTGGTCGTTTCAGACTCCCTTAGTGCTTTACAGGCTATCCGTAAAATTGATACACCTCACTCCCTAGTTCTTCGTATCCAACTTTGGTTACGCTGTATCTCTAGCAAGCACAAAGGTATTGTTTTTTGTTGGGTCCCTGGTCATGCTGACGTACAGGGCAATGAACAGGCAGACACTGCTACGCGGTCAGCAATACATGACCTTCCAGTTTCATATAGAGGTGTTCCTTTCACGAACTATTTTGCGGTCATTGCTACTCACCTTCATACCTGTTGGCAACAATGCTGGTCTGACCTGCTAAATAACAAACTTCATTCTATTAAACCGATTATAGGTTTCTGGCCTTCTTCTTGTCACCAATTTCGAGGTTGGGAGACTACACTCTCCCATCTTCGCATCGGCCACACTCGTCTTACTCACGGGTATCTCATGGAAAGGCTCCCTGCCCCTCTCTGTGAGCATTGTCAGGTTCCAGTGTCTGTTCGACATATTCTGTTGGACTGTCCATTCTATCAACGAGCACGCAGAATTTACCTCCAACGACGTCTTCGCTCTGCGGCCCTTTCTTTACCTTCCCTTCTTGCTGATGGCCCCTCCTTTAATCCTGACTCTCTCGTTGACTTTTTGACAGAAACTGACTTACTACACAAACTCTGAAGATTATACCTTTAGCACCTCCCTCAGTCCCTTCTACCTCAATCTCTTGCTACCCTCTATCCCTGCACTATCCACTGTCCTGCTGCACTCCATACCCTACTAATCATCCATCTCCCTCTTACAATCCATTCTTCATGCATCCTGTCCTGACCAGCCGCGCTGTATAACCCCTGTGGTTTAGCGCTTCTTTTGATTATAATAATAATCAGGTTTATTTGTAAGGCCCTAGTACGCAGAGGCCTGTTTATGCTGGTAATTAGTCTACCAGGCAGTAGTGATGGGGGGCGTGGTTGTATATCATGGAGTCTCCCTGTTTATATGTTTTAACTCACTAGTAGCAGTGTGCTAGTGAGCTAGTGTGAACTGGAGTGTGGTGGGTTTTTTTGAAGTAGGTTATAAGTTGTATATAAATTACTTTAATATATATGCTATATATATATATATATATATATATATATATATATATATATATATATATATATATATACATATATATATATATCAATAACAGCACTGTGCTAGCCAGGGTTCGAACCCATATTGTACTGGCCCGCCATTGTGAGCGAGAACCGCTCACCCAATCCTACAAGAACCAAGCACACAGCACAGAGCTGTGTGTTTTACCTTGGTTAAAGGACATACGGAGGTGTGGGAGCTTTCAAGCTAATTTCATTCTTATCCCTGTTTGATGTACTAGCCTACGAACAGTATTTATATATTATTGTAACCACGAACGAGTGGTATTGATCAATAACAACACTGCGCTGGCCAGGGTTCGAACCCATGTTGTACTGGCCCGTCATTGTGAGCGAGAACCACATGACATAGTACAGTGTTGTTATTGATCAATATCACTCGTTATTGATCAATACCACTCGTTCAATAATAAATCACGTGTGCAACACTTGGGTATTTTTCTTATGGAGACGATTTGTTAGTGACTTTACCAGTTAATTGATACTGTGAACATTGTGTGACACAGCAACACTGTAGTATCTTGCTACAGAAGTTTTCTGCAAGTCCTTTAGTAAGGAAGTGTATAGCATAATCCACTCATGGGCCACGCTCACCTGTAACATCAGCTCCAGTTGCTTCATTTCACATCTACTCTGGCCGCTTGCCTATGCTCTATTTAGGCTTGAGAGACTGACCACCACCCACCGAGTGTGACTGATTAATTACGACAAAACAACTTATACAGTTTCTTGTGTTATGCTCACCTATATTACACTGAAGAAGCCTGTTATGTACGCGAAACGTTTGCACAGTAAAGATACCCAAGTGTTGTAAATGTGTATTAACCACAGAAAATAATACCTGAGATGGTGAAAGACGTGATGAAGTAGAATTATAATTGGTGCAGTGAACTGACGAACCGGACACCTTCTTTCAAATCTGAGGGATTGATCACCTCAAACTACACGTCTTCCACCGTCTCCTGTAATAGGAACTTAGTACCTAGTTGGTAAAATGAGTCCGAGTTAAAGATACCAACAGGTTACACATGTGACTTATTTATCTACTTGCCTACTTTGTGTATTATTATTATTATTATTATTATTATTATTATTATTATTATTATTATTATTATTATTATTATTATTATTATTATTATTATTATTATTATTATTGTATTATTATTGTTATTATTATTATTATTATTATTATTATTATTATTATTATTATTATTATATAATAATAATAATAATAATGACTCGTCTTGTAAACTTCAGATCTCACTAACAGATTGCTCAAAAAACTCAACACATAAAATGGTTTAGAATGCAATTGCTGGTAATTATTGTTCTGACTCAGGAGATCGAGCCAGCTGGCGTGGCTAAGCCGTCTGGATTTTACGACTCTCTGACCGTGGGTTCAGTCCCCACCCGTGGTATGGTTTAATTATTGTTCTGCAGATAATTTCTGCTCTTGGAGGTTCATGAAGTGTGTCAATGCTTCACTAATACCAAGGTTTGACGCTATGCTCAACAGCTGTCAGTCGGTAGGAGTTACTGGTGTAGCTACACTAACACGAGTGGCTGAGTGATGGCTGTACATGCAGGCTGACTTGCAGCAAATGTCAGAAACAACTATTACGGTTGATTAATAGCAAAGGTTGGTGGTGGAGTAACGTACTTTCGTTTCCTAGTCCTTTCACGTAAATAAGCAGAGCCAGGAACAGCCATAAATCGTCTGGCTTTACGACGCCACGCCATATTTTTGCTTTATTGTTCATTACGAAGACTTGAAGCTAACAGATTCTTCTTTAACCGCCTCTGGTCTTAAAAAGATAAACAAATATTCTAGGGAGCCTCAGAATGCCGTGGTGGAACTCGTCATCCTACAGCTGCTGTGACGGCTTGTTTTGGCATAGCCACAGTGTTGTAATAACAACAAAATCTCACTAAAAAACATCTGTACCTGGAAAATGGCAAATATCAGACGACTCTTCTGCTCTCACCGAGGCTATCGGTAGACGACTGACTACTACTACTAACTTATAGAAGACTGTTATTATCAGATAATCGAGGTTAGGTAGCAAAGATTCAGCATATTATCATAGGTATTTCAGCATTTTCTGAAAGTTCGATACCGTTAATAACGTAGAGATTTTGCATGAAAAGTCACATCCCACTACACACATGCGAGGCTACACACCACACGTCAGCGTTGAATACATATCCTGTCTTCACGTCGCAGATGAAGAACGTGACGCTCGTTTCTTTTACGGAGCTGTGTGACATATAGTTACGTTTAAAGCATATGATCTGTGCGCATAGCTGTTAGGGTTAAAGCATATCCATTGCAAATGCCCATCAACCTGAACACCAATGTCGAGAATACTTTAATCCCTAAAATACAAATTGAAGTAATAACTCAGTATATAAATTATATACTGATAATTATACAGCTTCGGTGCATATCTTTGATACATTGTTTCTAAGTCTTGTTTGATGTCGTAGCAATAATTTGTAATATTTCAAATCGATTTATGTTCAAAGTAGCACTGCCAGATGTTTCCATGTCAGACTGTCACTAATGGACGATTTAATATTCAGACTATCACTGTTACACGTTTGTATGTGCAAGCTATCACTGTCACACTTGTGTGTTCAACCTTTTATTGCTTGACAATTCACTGTTTATGATGATGGTTCAGAGAACGACAGTTATAAATTAGACACATATGCAACAGTTGGGTATCTTTAATGAGGAAACGTTTCGCCACACAGTGGCTTCATCAGTCAACAAGTGAAAGTGTAAGGAGAGAGGAGTTTGAGTTATCAGTCCCTCGGCCTGGAGTCGATGTGTTCAGTCCATCAATCTTGTTAGAGTGTAGCACAAGGCCGTAGAGGTGGCTTATATGCTGTAATCAGGTGAGATGAAGCAGAGGCGGGTCATAGTAGTACCATCCACTATTCTAAGTAGGTCTTCGTCCAAAGGTTGGACAAGTGTAGAAGAATTCGTTTGTATCAAGATCCCAAGTTGTTGCTAGATCTGTCAGACGGGTGATGTACACTGAAAGCTGTGATACAAGTCAACTCCATCATGCAGGTTACAGCTTTATTCCAGTTTTCTGTAATGGAGCTGTCTCGCCTGGAGTCTTGAGGCTAGCGTCAGCTATCGGTGATGAACCTGAGTCTCTCAGTAGTCCTCTAGTTAGAGCATCTGGAACTACTATAACTAACAATCACTTTGCTAGCAGCTACCCTATAAAGACCAGAAATTCTTTGAATGTGACAAGGATGGACACAGTTTCAAAGACTAAAACAATGAGGCTCCAAAGAAATTATTTAACAGTAAAGATGATCACCGTACCTGAGCAGGTAAATTTCCCATCAGGAAATAACTGGTAAACAAGTAAAAAAGAAGAATCCAAGAATAAAATAATCACAATCAGAAGCCCAAATATGTAGAAAAACTTGACTGAAAAAACACTCAATCCTACAAGTTACTCAACAAGCAGTCTTACTTCTACCTCAACTTCATAGAACCAGTAGCCACAATTCTCCAAATCCACGTCTGTTAAGACACCAACAAGCATAATTTATACGCATCTCAACAATATACCTCGCACAGGATCCTTCAACACAACAGTCGATGAAGCAATTAATCCCTTTAAATTATCTTCCATAGACGAAGTTCCTTGAATATACACCATCTACTGAAGAACTTAGAATTATCCACACTAACAACAATCATTAGAACAATTAAGTTTCATCAACAATGGAGCCAAAGACCCGCAGACAACCTACAGAAGCAGCAGCAACGGAAGATACACCCATATCTGAACAAGACTGATGAAAATGAGCAGACGATAACCTACACAATTAATGCCAATTGCTCACCAATGCATCACCAGAACGCTATAAGGAATTAAGCTAAGGTTGGAGGCAGTGGAGATGTTGTCTGAGGGCAATGTGTGGTGTGAATATAATGCAGAGAATTCGTAGTTTGGAAATTAGGAGGAGGTGCGGGATTACTAAAACTATTAACCAGAAGGCTGAGGAGGGGTTGTTGAGGTGGTTCGGACATATAGAGAGAGGATGGAACAAAATAGAATGACTTCGAGAGTGTATAAATCTGTAGTGGAGGGAAGGCGGGGTAAGGGTCGGTCTAGAAAAGATTGGAGGGAGGGGTAAAGGAGGTTTTGTGTGCGAGGGGCTTGGACTTCCAGCAAGCGGGCGTGAGCGTGTTAGATAGGAACGAATGGAGACAAATTGTTTTTAGAACTTGACGTGTTGTTGGAGTGTAAGCAAGGTAACATTTATGAAGGGTTTCAGGGAAACCGGCAGGCCGGACTTGATTCCTGGAGATGGGAAGTACAGTGCCGGCACTCTGAAGGAGGGGTGTTAATGTTGCAGTTTTGTAGCTGTAGTGTAAGCACGCCTCTGGCAAGACAGTGATGGAGTGAATGATGATGAAAGTTTTTCTTTGTCAGGCCACCCTGCCTTGGTGCGAAACGGCCGATGTGTTAATAAATAAAAAAAAGTAAACAATGCACACTTCTGTAAAGTACTACGGAACTGTAATAAACTGATGTAAGACTGAAAGCAGACAACAAAAACTACATCTTTCTATTACCTAACTCACAATGATTCCAAAACTTTAATAAAAAATAAATAAAAAAGACTAAAGAAATGAGGACAAGGAAAAATTCCTTCTAACACACTAGTCACTATGTGAAAAAAAACTTTTGTCTTGAAGCCTACCCAGAGAGGTCATGCCATTTAATCTTTCTTCATCTACCCACAACCTTTGTCTCTGCTCTTTCCTAATCCAATTCTTCCTCCTTATTTTTGTCACTGATTTAATAGACTGCAAAAAAAGAAAATTCGTCCATGAGACCATTTTCAGAAAGAAGTGAGAATATGTTTACAAGATGTCAGGGGAAGGGAACGGGAGGGGGGTAGGGGAAGTGGAGAGGGAGGGGAAGGAAGAGGTGGCATAACTAAACAGTTATTCTGTGATGTATGACGTCTTGTGGAGTGTTCTTATCTTAGAAGTTTGGAATACTGTTATAAACACTATTAACCTATCTAATTTCTCTGTTATATAGAACACTCATGTTAAAAACATAACGTTTACAATAACCATTTTTTGAAAATAATGATAGTTGATTAGACTTAAAAAGGCTAAAAAAATTACAATATAAATATTGCCAAAGATAATTTGAATGTTTATTGAAAATTTTCAACCATACAGAAATTTATTTCATAGCAGGTGAGAAAAAAATCAAGTCTTTCCCACCTGCTGTGAATTATAATTCATAACTGGTGGAGAAAAAAATAAAGTCTTTTTCTCCTGCTGAGAATTAACCTCTCAATAGAATCTGTAGAGCCTGCACTAATTAACAGATTAATGTTTACAAGTCACGGGTACATGGGAGGGTTTTAAAAATACTAAAATGGTTAAAATTGCGAATAAATGATTTGTTATTCGTTATTCACTATTCAATAAAGAATTACTGAACGGAGATGAACAGGTAATATGCCGCCTTAGTGATCCTCATGTAGTCGATAGACTTTAAACCAAGTAAATCGACCATGAGAGTATGTCAACAGACATTAAGGTACAGGTGACTGATGAGATACAGAGGCTTCCTCGCTGGCATCAGGCACCACCCAAACATATTTAACTCATTACGTATGAGTATTATTAAAACTCTACGGAAGACTAATTTGTCAATCAGAAATAAAATTACGAGGTCATTATGCACTTTTTCCCTGAGACAGATATCCGTTAATATTTTATATTATAAATAACAACATGTTGTCTATTTCACGGGAAAATAATCGATATTTATTGTTCTTGTTGATTATTTACGCGATAATATGCAAAATATGATAATTTAATGTAAATTCTCTTATATTTTAAGTGGGTTGTGCAGTGGCGCCAGGTATATTTTAAACAACCAGGAGAAAATCATTCTTTTAATAAGCAAATTTAGTAACATAACCCTACCAAACTCAACGAAACCTAATTTAGATTAGCCATAAAATTCTCGATTAGATTAGGTGACATTAGGTTAGGTTACATAAAAAAATCCAATATGGGCTAAATATACTACAATTTCTATCAAAACACACCGGGAGGGAAGTATATATTAGAGATGGATCGACACCATGCCTAGCCCTTCTAGGGCAGGGTAGGTGCCTGAGCCAGAGCTTGCTACGCCTGCAGCTCACAAGACTGCCATTCCCATTAGCTCCCCTGGGGCTGGGAAGATGGCAGACAGAGAGGGCCTAGCTTCTCCCTACGAGCCCCGTGAGGGCGGGGAATGTGGCTAGGCCTGGGGACAGTTGGTCCCAACGATGAGGACCTCCTATGGCAGACATTAGTCTGAGATATTCCCGAGAAAGGGAGCCAAGGCCGGGCCACCAATTGGAAAAGGCCCGGGCCGGGAGAGTACCGGAGAACCAAGAAGAAGTATACAGTGGACCCTCGGTTTTCGTTCACCTCCAAACTCGAACAATTATGTAAGTGTATTTTTGTAAGAGCTTTTGTAAGTGTATTTTTGGGGTCTGAAACTACTAATCTAATTTACATTTGTCCTTATGGGAACAAATTCGTTCGGTAACAGCACTTGAACAGCATTCTGGAAAGAATTTTGAACGAAAACCGAGGGTCCACTGTATATTAATTAAATAATTATTGTTTCAGTTATAAACTACTACTATAGTTATTACTTGAAAAAAATCATTGCAAATTTTTTTTTGATTTTTATCTAATTTTAATAAATTCTGACAGAAAATCGAGAAAATGTGAATGGCGTTGCAGGGCTGACGGAGGAACCAGGAATCAGTTAAGTGGTGACCAGCCTGGTGATTGTGTTGACATAACGTGACTGTGGCGCTCAGTGTTGTACTTGGTGAAGCGAGTGAGTTATTAAACCATCATAAGTTATACGCAAAGGACGGTTATGGAATCATTTGAGGATAATGATTACAATAAAGGCAGTACGAGACATAGAAGCTACTGGTAAGTACAACCCAGTGTCGCAATAGTAATTACTTGCCGGGTAAACAAGGTATATAGGTAAAGCTTTCCAGAGTGAAGCATGTCAACATCATGGTCAAATAACGACGGTGTACGGTCGTCGGGGCGAGACCAAACACGATGTGTTTTTTTTCCACATTTACAGCATCCGGGAGAATCATCGTTTGTTCTGTTTTTCCAGTAAAACTGGAAGGTATTACAACCGAGGTATTTGTGCCCTAGAGTGCAAACTTGTTTAAAATTATTTGTGTTTATTTATATATTTTTATAGGTTAATGTAACTTTACATAACCTAACTAAAAAAGTAGTGTCGGTACTGGTTTCACTCGTAGGAGCCTCCGAGTTATCGTTTACCACAGACATATTCTACAAGGTAGGCAAACGTAACTGTGGCATTGCATTGCTTGAGAGATATTCAACGTATTGCATCACAACAAATGCTGGAAGTGGCCGCCTGCTTCCTGAAGGCACCTGGCAACCCGGCGTTCCAAATTTGCGAACGTGTCAGCTGAGCATGACTGATGTCAATTGCAGCGGTGATGTTCTCTTTCAGTTGCTGGATTGTGTGTGGTTTATTGGAATAAACCTTTCCCTTCAACATTCCCCATAAGAAATCTGGGAAACTGAGATCTAGAGACCTTGGTGGCCATAGTCCTTTTGAGATTATGCGGGGCGGCCGCCACCACGGACACTCACCAACGTGCCTGTTTCTCCTTTTTTTTCAACATCTTTATCGCAGCTCTTTGAGGGCCGCGTAACCTTGAATGAACCCGTAGTCCAACATGATTTGACTAAGAACACTTTCTGCTCAATCGTGTACTTATTTACCGCACCGAGACCGGCCATGAACTTAGCTTATCAGAGTGGGGGAAATGCGACGTGGAAAGTTTACGCAGGTTGCCATGGCGGCTGCAAATGATGCCATGCAGGCGAGACATGCCGGAGCCGTGTTGCATTTAAACATGTCCCTATCCATGTTGGTTCTCCCGTAGTCACAACCGTCTTGTTTGTATATTATGACAGTAAACGATAACTCGGGTCTCCTACGATTGAAACACTGTAGTGTAATATAATGTAAACTGGGTACTCGAATGCTGTTTTAGGCTATCTTGCATACATCCCACAGTACTAATAGTGCTAAGTACACATAAACAATCCGCACATTTCAATCAGATTTGGACAATTAACTAGTTAATGGTATTATCTAATGGTTACAATTATAACCTTAATTTTTAATGGGGTAGACAGGTAAGCCAACGGATGGCCTCGATCATATGGCCAAAAGCTCCCGCTACGGGTCATCATATGACTAAGACCCTCGTCAGGAAACACTTGTCCTGTTTCCTGACGAACGTACCTAACCTAACCTAGTTATGGTCCAAGTATTAGTCTCCTATGTGAGGGTTATTTGTGCATCGCTCCAGTCTTGGCGTTGTGGCTTATTACTTTACATTATTTATATGACAATATTGACAAACGTTGGAATAAAAATGTGCATGCAACACTAAGGAATTAAATACGAGACATTTCGTCCACTTGAAGAGGGAATCCTTCCAATACAGAAGAATATATAGAAGACAAATGTCAGAGGAATTAGGTAGCGTCAGGTCCATTAAGGTTAGGAAATTTTCTCCAGTTATCACTTGGAAACAAAATCTCTTTAATAGCCTTTTTTTTTTTTAACAGAGCTTCCACGCATGCAAATATACCCATCAGTTTTGCCCTATATACGGCACTTAAGCGAAGATGGCGAACTTAGTTATTGACGAAATTTCGAGAAAGTAAAGAAAAATTTTGCTGAGAATGTCCTGAAAATAGTAAAGTCTATCCTCGTAAATTTCGTGAACGAAACAAAAAGAAATGTTTTTTTTCCGTTTTCTGTTCTTATTTATATGCTATGTCAAATTCTCACAATCATATAAGGGAAAAAGCTTTATTTTTTAAAATCCAATTTGGTACAATTGCTGTAGAAAAAGTTAGCAAATTAGCACCCACACGTTCAAAATTAATACAAAAAATACTTCCGTTAAGACACACCAGAGTTTAGCGTTAAAGCTGATGAGAAGAGGCAGTCTCTTGTAATTATGGGGAAAAAAATAAGTGAAATTGAATGCCAAGGTTTATTTTAATAAAGTCCTCTAACGATGGTTTGCAGCAGATCTAAAATAGTTTCCATGAATTGAACTGATTCCTACGATTTCATTTTTTTTTTTCAAACTTTTTCAGTAAAATTTTAAAATATCACCGACTTGAGGTAACAAAATATCATCCTTCTTATAGCGCATCATCAAAAATATTTAAAGACTATCAGAAAAAGAATTTTTTATTCCTTGAAAATTAAGGAATATTTTTTATTAAAACATCGGCTGTTTCCCACCAAGGCAGGGTGACCCGAAGAAGAAGAACACTTTCATCATCACTCACTCTATCACTGTATTCGCAGAGGCATGCCTACACTACAATTTAAGAACTGCAACATATCTCCAACTCTCTTTCAGAGCACAGGCAATGTACTTCCCACCTCCAGGACTCAAGTCCAGCTAACCGGATTCCCTGAATCCCTTAATAAATGTTAGTTTGCTCACACACTAACAGCACGTCAAGTCATAACAATCATTTGTCTCCACTCCTATCTAATACTCTCACACACGCTTGCTGGAAGTCTAAGCACCTCGCACACAAAACCTTTAATCCCCCCCCTCCAACCTTTACTAGGACGACTGCTACCCTGCCTTCTTTCCACTACAGATTTATATGCCCTCAAGTCATTCTATTTCGTTCTATCCATACCACCTCAACAACCCCTCCTCAGCCCTCTGGATAATACTTTTAGTGACCCTGTACCTCCTGATCTCAAAGCTGCGGTTTCTCTGCATAATACTCACACCACACATTCCTCTCAAACACATTTCCACTGCCTACCAGCCTCTTGTTTCAACATTCACCACCCATGCTTTACACCCACATAAGAATGTTGGTACCAATGTACCCTCTTTACTCCATGGATGAAGTGCTTTGTTCCACAGACTCTCAGGGTACCACTCACCTTTTTCTCCACATTAATTCTATGATTCACCTCTTCTTTCATAGACCCATCCGCTGACACGTCCACTCCCAAATATCTGAGTACATTCACTTCCTCCATACTCCCTCAGTCTGATACCCAATCTTTCATTACTTAAATTTTTTTGTACCCATCACCTTGCTCTTTCCTTCGTTCACTTTCAATTTCCTTCGTTTACATAACCTACCAAACTCTGTCCATCAACGTCTGAAAGTTTTCTCAGCAAAAAGCAACTGTCACAACTCTCACTTTGTTAAGATTCTTTACCTTTTAATCCCACACCTCTTGCCCACACTCGAGCATTCACTTCTCTTACAACCCCATCTATAAATATACTGAACAACCATGGTGACATGACGCATCCCTCTATAAGGCCTACCTTTACTGGGAAATAATTTCCCTCTCTCCTACATACTCTAACCTAAGCCTCATTATCCTCGTAAAACCTCTTAACCGCTTCCAGTAAACTACCACCTTTTTCATTACCTTGCAGCACCCGCCACATTGCTCCTCTATCCACCCTATTATACGCCTTTCCAAACCCATAAACGCAACGAAAACCTATTTACCCTTATCTAAATACTGTTCACTTATATGCTTCACAGTATACACTTGGTCTACACATCCCATTCCATTCCTAAAGCCTCCTTCTTCGACTGCTATCAAGCTCTTCGTCTTACTCTTAACTAATAAATATCATTATTCAATAAAATTGGCAAATTGGGAATTATGGCAACTAAAATATGGTGCGAAACGTGTGTTCAGGAAACCACAACAGTGGCAAGCCTATGAGATCAGCCAGCTTTCAGATATGTTTCACATGCTTTCCAGAGATTGTAATTTTTTCATTATTTTTACAATATTGACATATTTACTCGCACGCAGACAAAACATAGTGGATGCTATACTAGTTTAATGACGCATTTGTCATTTCATATTGAAGCCGTTCAGTAAAGATAAACTGAAATATATTTAACATGATTTCACGGAATAAAAAAAATCACGTTATTTTGCATAGAAAGTTGATAGATGTGCACCTACACTACACTTGAGATTCACTCTCCATAGTCACCGAGTTAGGAGGTAACTTTTTGAACGTTTGAAGCTGCTCTGCATAGGGTTTTGAAAAATTTAGAAGATTTCAATTCTGTGGCCTGTGGGTAAAGCTCGCTTCATAACGAGAGGCCTGGGTTCGATTCCAGCCAGGTAGAAACATTGGGCGTGTTTTTACACCTGTTGTCTATGTTCCAACATAAGTAGGATGTATATGACTGAATGTGAGTCTGTCAATGACCTGTAAAGAAAACTGAATAATTTAAATGATTCAGAATAAAAAAACACTTTTTATGAAATTGTAGATGTCACTGATGCACTTAGGATTCACTCTCATTACCGAGTTAGGTACATGAAAGTTTGTAGTAAATGAAGATTTTAAGGAAGTTATATTAATAACAATGGTCATAGGCCACGTGCACATTAGCCAATTGATCCAAGAATTTGCCCTACTTACCGTAAGTAAAGAAAAGTAATTACTGAAAATTTGAAGCTGATCAGATGAGCCAAATGCTAACGAAAAGTTAGAGAAGTAAAACAAATACAAAAAACACTTAAAAGCAAACACAGGTTTTTAAGCGATGCCTAATAATTTCTCTTAGGAGAATGATAGAGGTAAAAACGTTTACGTAAAGAGATTGTGTGAAGGAAAGTTTTTTTTAATACTTGATTTAGATGAAAATTGTATAGGTTAAAACTATCACTCCGATATGTCGAATAAATAACTTGAGGGAAGTGTCCAGAAACCTCATTAGAGCAAGTCATGGGCCAGCTCGCCTACTGAAGTAATCAATTCTTCACATATTCTATATAAAACAGGGACGGAGAGTTTAAGAATTATTCTCTTGGATCAAGTAACAGTAGCGGTAATTTGTGAGGTAAATTTCTGTTTACTGAAATTGGCTTTGTAGGTTAGATCACCATAAGTCAGATGTTTAAGTATAGCTTAAGGTAGGTGAAATGTAACAAGAATTAAACTGCTCATAAAACATTATTAAATTATCTCTGGTAGGAGCTAATAAGAGAGATTTGTCCACTGTCTTAGACTGTGGGTGACAAGGTACTTGAGAAAAGCATCAAAGAGTGGACAGAAGGGGAGAGACAGGATTCTATGAATATTACGCTGTCTCTTTATTGAACTTTGGTTCATACGAGATAATATCGTAGTGTTCACACTCCACCAACGCGGGTTCACTCACCAGCGCGGGTTCCACTCCACCAGCGCGGAGGTTCAACTCCACCAGCGCGGGGTTCACCTCCACCAGCGCGGGGTTACACTCCACCAGCGCGGGGTTCCACTCCACCAGCGCAGGGTTCCCACTCCACCAGCGCGGGGTTCACACTCCACCAGCGCGGGGTTCCCACTCCACCAGCGCGGGGTTCCACTCCACCAGCGCGGGGTTCACACTCCACCAGCGCGGGGGTTCACACTCCACCAGCGCGGGGGTTCACACTCCACCAGCGCGGGGGTTCACACTCCACCAGCGCGGGGGTTCACACTCCACCAGCGCGGGGGTTCACACTCCACCAGCGCGGGGGTTCACACTCCACCAGCGCGGGGGTTCACACTCGACCAGCGCGGGGTTCACACTCCATCAGCGCGGGGGTTCACACTCCACCAGCGCGGGGTTCACACTCCACCAGCGCGGGGTTAACACTCCACCAGCGCGGGGTTCACACTCCACCAGCGCGGGGTTCACACTCCACCAGCGCGGGGGTTCACACTCCACCAGCGCGGGGGTTCACACTCCACCAGCGCGGGGGTTCACACTCCACCAGCGCGGGGGTTCACACTCCACCAGCGCGGGGGTTCACACTCCACCAGCGCGGGGGTTCACACTCCACCAGCGCGGGGGTTCACACTCCACCAGCGCGGGGGTTCACACTCCACCAGTGCGGGGGTTCACACTCCACCAGTGCGGGGGTTCACACTCCACCAGCGCGGGGGTTCACACTCCACCAGCGCCGGGGTTCACACTCCACCAGTGCAGGGGTTCACACTCCACCAGCGCGGGGGTTCACACTCCACCAGTGCGGGGGTTCACACTCCACCAGCGCGGGGGTTCACACACCTCTTACGTTGGAGTTAACACATTACCTTCAAGGTTGGTTTACATCACTAGTGATGGGAGCTTAAATCCCACCAATGAAGGGTTTACACATCACGTGTGTACTCACCTAATTGTGGTTGCAGGGGTCGAGACTCAGCTCCTGGCCCCGCGCGTGTGTGTGTGTGTGTGGTGTGGGTGGGGGTGAAGAGAAAGTTCACAAACCAGCAGCAGCAGCAGAGACACGGAGGGTTCACAAGGTTTTGCATACCAAATGAGAAGGTTGTATGTCACACTTCGTGAAATATAAGTTGAATAAATTTGTCTTGGCTAAGGCAATACTTGGAAACATCCAGAATTCAATTTCTTGAATGTGCAGTGTGGCGCAATCCAGGTTTTGTAACAAATATTTGGCTGGCAATAACACGAGTTCATTCTCTATCTCTTATTATATATATATATATATATATATATATATATATATATATATATATATATATATATATATATATATATATATATATATATATATTTATTAAAATGAAGCATGAACGAGTGGTGTATTGATCAATAACTACATGCATTAGCCAGGGTCGAACCCATGATGCTTTGGCCCCCTCATGATGAGCGAAAACACTGGTTCAGTGGACTAGAGCAGCATCATGTGTTTTCGCTCATCATGAAGCGGGCCAAAGCATCATGGGTTCGACCCCTGGCTAGTGCAGTGTAGTTATTTATTATATATATATATATATATATATATATATATATATATATATATTTATCTTTATAGGTAGTAGGTTGGTAGACAGCAACCACCCAGGGAGGTACAACCTTCCTGCTAAATGAGTGCGAAACGGAAACCTGTAATTGTTTTACACAATGGTAGGATTGATGGTGTCTTTACTTTCTGTCCCGTAAACATGCAAGATAACAGGTTCCATAAACATGCAATATAACAGGTACATCTTGCTACTTTTATTTATATTTAGGTCACACTAGACATGCATGTACATGTATAGGTACACATATTCATTGCACTTTTTTCTATTTTCTTAATAGTTATATTATTTTCCGTTCATCTCCATGGGAAGTAGAAAAGAATCCTTTCTCTGTAAACTATATATGTCATAAAGGGCGACTAAAATGTGGAAAGCAAGGGGGTAGTACTCTCTCCTCCTGCATATATTACTCAACATAAAAAACTTTATAAACCTGGGTGTAGTGCAGACGATAAAAAAAAGTGATTGTCATAGTTATGAATGAAAAGAAGCTGGATGTTCTGGCCGTAAGCGAAACAAAGCTGAAGGGGGTAAGGGAGTTTCAGTTGGGGAGAAAGAAATGGGATTAGGTCAGATGCATCAGAGAGAGTTAGAGTTAAGGAAGGAGTAGCAATAAAAGTTATGGCAGGGAAAGAGGAAATATAAATAATAAATTCAAGGATTATGTGGATTAAAGTAAGGGTCGGATACGAAAAGTGGGTTAAAGTAATTGCTTATGCACTTGGAGAAGAGAGGAGTGTAGAAGAAAGAGAAACAATTAGAGTAATTGTGGTAGGGAACCTGAATGCTGAAGTAGGATAAATGGTTGTAAAGTGCATAGTAGGTACGTTTGAGGTGCCAGATGTAAATAATGTGGGGTGCCTTTTGATTAAACTTTGTATAGAAAGAGGTTTGGTAATAGGTAATATTATTATTTTAAGAAATAGAGGGTAAGTATGCGAGACATGATATAGGACGTAATGACAAAAGTTTGTTGGATTATGTATTGGTGGACAAAGAGTTAAAAGGTAGACCTCTGGATGTGCATGTTAATAAAGGGTCAACGGATATATCAGATTATATTTTAATCGTTAGCTACAGTGAGATAAAACATGAATGGGGTACAAAGACAATGGTATTAGCAAGTAAGAGAGAGGTGAAGATTTATAAACCAGAGGAAGAGTTAGGATAGGATATAAGCAACTATTGGTAGACAATTGAGCTAGTGTGAGTATAGGTAATGATATTGAAGAGGTATGGGGTAAATGTATGAATGCAATGTTATTGTTCAGAAGTTTGTGTATATACGGTGGTTATGGGAGGGAAGAAGAGTGATTGGTGGAATGATGAAGTTAAGGTGGTAAGAAAGAAAAAGTTAGAATATGAGAGGTTTTGCAAAGCAAAAATTGTATAAGAAGGGTGGAATATGTGGAGTGTAAGAGGAAGGTTAAGATACTGGAGCCTCTGGCTCTTGGCTTGCGTCTTTCCTGGCTAGACTGTGCCGCTGGACACACCTTGGGTTCTCCTGTATTCCTCTCTTCTCACAGCATTGCTCCTGAAAAAGCATTGCAGTTGCAACGTGAAAGACTTACACCAACATCGTTCTCCTCAAAGTATTTAATCAATAACAACATTGCAACTAGCCAAGGACTCGAACCCATATCGTTTTGGCCCGAATCATGGTGAGCAAAAATCAAATGACGCTCTAACCCACAGGACCACCAAATCTTACAAGAATCAAGCACCCAGCAGAGCTAGGTGTTTTACCTTGATCCGAGGACATACCGTGGTGTGAGTGCCTCTGAGTTAATTTCATCCTACTCCCCGTTTGGTGTACTAGCCTCCACGAGCCGAATATGTATTATTGTAACCACGAACGAGTGGTATTTAATCAATAACAACACTGCGACACCCACACCATCGTATGTCCTAGGATCAAGGTAAAACACCTAGCTCTGCTGGGTGCTTGATTCTTGTAGGATTTGGTGGTCCTGTGGGTTAGAGCATCATGTGATTTTCGCTCACCACGAGGCGGGTCAAAACGACAACGATTTGAGTCCTTGGCTAGTCGCAAAAATTTGGCAATTTTTTGGTCGTGAACCGATTTGTTCATGTTCGGAAGCGTTCGTGACCAGAGGTTCCACTGTATATATATACCAAACTGCGGCCAGCCGGGATTAGATCCTGCGACACATTCTCCCGCCTCAAGATTCAGAACAATGTTGACATCTCTTTAACCAGCGATCTTACAAAGATCATGGACCCAGCATAGCTAGGTGTTGTTGATCCATGGACACTCGTGGTAGTGGTAAGCTCAAGGCTAATTTCAACCACCTCACGTTTGAATACCAGCCTCCACAAGCAGTTTATATAATAATGAAACCACAAAAGAAGTTATATGGAATCATTTACCAAACTGCAGCCAGCAGGGATTAGATCCTGCGACACATTCTCCGCCTCTGCTGGGTGCAAGATCTTTGTAGGATCGCTGGTTAAGTGGTTAAGGCGATGTGAACATTGTTCTGTCTCTTGAGGCGGGAGAATGTGTCGCCGGATCTAATCCCGGCTGGCCGCAGTTTGGTAAATGATATATGATGTGCCGAATAGGTAAAACTGGTCAATTAGCAAGAACTCACTTAAAATTAAGTCCTTTCTAAAATTTTCTCTTATACATACATATAAATACTATATATATTTTTCATTTATGTTAATGTAAAAATTAATTATTTTGTACCAAAAGAATCTTAGAAAACCTACCTAACTTTATTATAACAAGCGCTATTTAATTTAGCCTAATCCAACTAAATATATTTTAGATAAGTTTACAATAATTTCATATTAAACAAACACAATGAAATATATTTTTTTTCGTTGGGTTCAGAATGATTTTTGCGAAATTATTGCATACACAAATTTTCGCTTGCCTTATTCGGCAAGAAGAGCGTTGCTATTTAAGCAAAAATCGCAACGTTTACCTATTCGGCACGACATATATATTCCAGCTCTTAGGGCAACGAAATACATTTGTTTTAGAGAGAATAAGCTATGCTGTAATTTCTAGCAGAGAGACCACTTTCACCCCTATAATCCTTCCCAGCTGAGCGATATTTTCAGTGCCACCTTCCATTTTTAGTCTAAATGGTTTAAAGTTTTGCCTTAGAGTTACAACACTTGTGATCGATAGTTCTCGTCCCACCAAAGGTTTACGTTTGAGTTGCAACATTCGTCATTACCTGGAGTTTACCTGGAGAGAATTCCAGGGGTCAACGCCCCCGCGGCCCGGTCTGTGACCAGGCCTCATGTTGGACCAGAGCCTGATCATTGATGACTCCTTTGTCACCAGTTATAAAAAATCTCTACCATTGAAGTGGAAAAGTTTTTAATATCACTTGTAGGTTTCTTTTAATATTTTTTTTTCCTAAAGTTATATTATTTCTCGTTAATAATTACTATTTTTTGGAAATATGAAACATACCAGAATGATTTAAAGTATTCAATAACCACATATAATCTTAACAGACCGAAGCGAGCGGTTCAACACCCTGCCATGATCCACCTCAGGCTGACACATTTCAACACTGTGTATGATCCCCATCCGACTGATGGAATATGTCAAAGAAACATAATTATCTTTTGTTCCCACTGTGTAAGTATTATTTACAGTAAAGCAGTAGCACACTGATGATGTATCCAGTTTTGCTAAATGAAAAAGAACAGACACACACATACTTTTATATATATATATATATATATATATATATATATATATATCAGAAGGACAGAGGTCGGAGAGAGTCTTTAGTTTCTTGTTGAAAGTTCTCTTGATGCGACACTAATAATGCTCTTTTCTGTCATGTCAGAGATCACAGTCATCCTATTGATTGGTCTTCTGCTAAAACTGTCTACCCTACATCCAACTTTCACAGTCGCCGTCTGGTTGAATCCTCCCTTATACACAACTTTCCCTGTATGAATCTTAGCCCTGGCTTTGTCTCTGTAGATGCTTTCCTCTCCCATTACATTGTTTAAATGCTCCAAACTTCAGAACACCCGTGACTTAACCTGATTCCTTTGATCTCTTCCCCCTTCCCCTCTTTATTCTGTCTCCTCTGGGTTTTCTTTCTTTTCTTTTGCCTTGTATTTGTCCTTCTTTATTTTATTTTAATTTTCCCCCTCTGTGTTCTTGTCCTTACCCTATGCGGGCCGCCAGCTTCATTGCAGTGCTCCTTTCCTAGAATATGACTGACTCCACTACTACTACTTCCACTACCACTACTACTTCCACTATTACCCCTCCACCACTTTCTTGTGCCCTCCCCTGTCTGCCTGCCTATATAAAACCCCTTCCACCTGTCCCTTACCTCCTCCCAAGAACTCGACACTCCTTTCACCAACACAGACATTAAAACTCTCCTCAGACACCTTCCTCCCAAGGCTCCTGGTGCCTCTGGCCTAAACCATATTATCCTAAAACACCTTCCTGACTCTATCATTACTTCCTACACAAACCTCCTCAATGCCTCCCTTGCTTCTGGTTACTTCCCTTCACTCTTCAAAGCTGCTACCGCTATCCTCCTTCCCAAACCCAATAAAGACCACTCTGACCCTAGAAACTATCGCCCTATCAGCCTCCTCGAAACATTAGGTAAACTCTTTGAAAAACTCATCAACCATCGTCTTCGCAGATACCTGGAACACAACTCACTTCTTTCTAACGGCCAGTTTGGCTTCAGAACTCACAGATCTACAAAGGATGCCATTAACATCATTCTCAACTACATCCACATAAACACAAAACAAAGAAACAGGACAGCCCTGGTTGCAAAAGACTTTAACCTGCCTCTCACTACTCGAAAACTCCTCTGCAACTTCCTTGACGGCCGCACAATGAGAATCAAATTCCAAGGCTGCTACTCTGACTACTTCACACTAAATGCTGGAGTACCCCAGGGATCTGTCCTCTCCCCTACCCTCTACATTTTATACACTAACGACATTCCAACACCTGTATACCACAACTCCATCACACTAGCCTATGCAGACGACATTACACAACTCATCACTCACGCCAATATAGATACACTCACACAAAACACAGAATGAGGTCGACAGGATTGCCTTCTGGGAACAAAAATGGAGGATCAAAACCAATGCAGCTAAATCCAGCATTACATATTTTAACTATAGGAAACGTGATCCTCCATTACCTGTCGAGCTCAGAACAGCTGACACCCGCACCTACATCCCCATCACACAATCTGTCACAGTCCTTGGCATTAATCTTGACTACCTTCTTTGCTTACACAGACACATTCACTCAAAGCATGCAGTAGCTAGCAAGGCCCTTGCAGGCCTCTACAAGCTGCAACATGCCTCCCAACGCACCAAACTACACCTCTACAAATCCCTAATACGTCCGCTGATAACTTACTCTCCTCTAGCCCTCTCTCTTGCAGCCAAAACAAACTTACTTAAACTGCAGCGTGTCCAGAACAAGGCTCTGCGCTGGGTGCTTGATGTCAGATGGGAGGACTTCGCCACAAGCGAGTCTCTCCATGCCCAGTTAGACATCCCTGCGCTGAATCTGTACTGGAAGACTCTCAGTGACAGACAGATAGACAAACTTGAGACACGACATTACTACTGGACCTCTCTCTCCTTGACGAAGACATTCGTAGACCCACAAACCAACACAACCTTTTATATTCCTTGTATGAACCTGCTCCTAACCCTATTTACAAATAACCTTTTGATTCTATGTCAGGTACCTTGAGCTGTTCGCCCCTCTGACCCACTTTCGCCTTAGCTGCTGGGTTAACTCATTTTTTTTTTTTTTTCGACTTTTTTCGTGTCTTGCCTCGCTCTACTGTCAGCCGCCCCTAAAGCCCTGACTCAACTTCTACACTCCTCTCTAGCGCTAATCTTCGACTGTCCCGTCCTCCCCGCTCACCCCACAGAAGTCTCATCAACAGGAGAGCCTGCTATTCCTGTTCTCAAGTCTGCCCCACGATCGCCTTAGCTGCTGGGTTAAGCCCTGGCTCTATTTCTACGACTAAGAAGACTCCTCTCCAGCGCTATTCTTCGTCTGTATCGTCTTCCCCGCTCATCCCATTGGGATCTTACCTGAACTTATTCGATTCGATTCGATTCGTCCTTTGTGTTAGTGTGACTTTGTAAATGGTCCAAGTCGGACCGAAACGTCGTCGTAAGCTCCTCTTTTCTATGTGCGGGTTGTGTGTGTACTGTTCCAGTCACGGTATTGTGCCTTTTTTTGTTATATATATATATATATATATATATATATATATATATATATATATATATATATATATATATATGATGTGTTTTGGTAATACTCAAACACATTTCTCCTCTTAATAATCTTTCTTCCAAAATACTCTTTGATTACCCTATTCATTAAGCAATAATTGTCAAATATATCTAAATCAAATCTCTGCCACACTCCCTCTTACAGTTCTCCCTCAATCCCTACCTCCCACACTTATCTATAACTCTCACACTTGTCCTTAACTCTCACACTTGTCCATAACTCTCACACTTGTCCATAACTCTCACACTTCTCCTTCAATACCTACCTCCCACACTTCTCCTTCAATACCTACCTCCCACATTTCTCCCTCTCTCCCTTTCTCACCTCCCACAAACCTAGTGCAGTGATCATTTATGTGCCTGCATTACGTTAAAATGTCTACAGTATTGGTATTTGAGGTTGGTAGTGGTAGCGAGTGATCTCTGCTTCACCACTCTCGTAACACACGTCAGGTTGGTAGTGGTAGCGAGTGATCTCTGCTTCACCACCCTCGTAACATTCGTCAGGTTGGTAGTGGTAGCGAGTGGTCACTGCTTCACCACCCTCACAACACACCTCAGGTTGGTAGTGGTTGCGAGTGATCTCTGCTTCACCACCCTCGTAACACACGTCAGGTTGGTAGTGGTAGCGAGTGATCTCTGCTTCACCACCCTCGTAACACAGGTGATGCCAGCGGTACACACACGCTCTGCTAATTTGTTGTCACTGCATATACTGAACACTAGAAGTTCACTTTATTTCCCGTTTTAGGGATGAAGGTGTTCTGAATATTACATAAAACAAAATACCACACAGCATTCATTAATGTGGAATTAAATATCAAATATCATTATCTTTAAATGTTTCTGTAGCTGGAAAATGAGCTGGTTCTGTGTGTGTGTGTAAGAAAATAGAGAGAGAGAGAGAGAGGACACAACACACCATAATGGTAATGCTGGAGCAGTGGAAACTATAAATGTGAGAGGTTGAGGGTAGAGGTTGCAAGATTCTGTGAGGCACAACTATGTTCACACCATGAGTATGCTCCACATTCTTGGATTGCCTGCCCCTTCCTCATCCTCCCTTCGTCTCATCTACGACTTCATGACAAAGTAGAAAACAGAGCAAGACGACTGATCTCTCTCCTGGACTCCATCCTTCAACACAGGAGGCATGTGTATGACCTTATTGTTATGTTCAATGCCAACATTGTCAAGGTACCACTTAGCTCCACGCCGAGGACAGCGAGACTAGAGCTTCTACACAACAAGACGGGCAGCAAGCAGCAACTACACTCTGACTGTACCCTTCTCCAGAACATCACTTTATCTGAGATTATATATTCTTAGGATGACTCATGTCTGGAACATGTTCGTACAGCATAATGACATCAGCGAAATAAAGTCAGATATCTCCAATTTCATCCTGTTCCCTATCAGTAGATTTTTTAAGACTAAAAAGGCTTTCAAATGAGTTGATGTACGTAACAGCTTTTAGCCTGTAAATAAAGTTAGGAACCCTAAACCCAATCTTATAAGAGGGAGAGAGGGAGAAAGAGAAAGGGAGAGAGAGAAAGTAGGCAAGCAAGTTAGTTTAGAGCATATCATTTACTACCAGAATGTCAGGTGCTGTTTAGATTTCTCTCTTAGCGTTATTTCTTTTTACAGTGTTTCCTCTTTAAGGGGGGCTCCTTGTCGCGGTAAAGAGGCTATCGGTCTGAGGAATTGGACCTCTTGGTCTTCTTCCTCAGACCGAACCTAATTACCCCCCAATCCCCCCTCCCCTTTCCCATCTTCCCCATCCTCCCTTTTCCCTTTCCTCCTCCTCATCCCTCCCTTATTTCCTTCCCATTTTTACCCTGTGAGCTTCTCTCCACAGGCATTCTAGTTCCTAGGTAAGGGGAAGGGTACCGTGGTCCAATCCCATTCCGTTGAGGTTCTTGGCGGTGGTGTAGTTTGCCGTGGAATCTGGATCGCCTGGGGATGTCCCGATCCCTCTCCGGTCTCCCGGGGGAGGGGGGTTGGCCTTGGGTATCTTTCGGGTGATGGGTGTATCTCTGGAGGCCACCTTTCGGATTCCGGGGGTGATGGCCGAAGGCGGTATGCTTTGTGGCGGATATCTGGCCGCCCTCTCTTTTGTCCGCTGAGGTGGCTCGGTGGATGTGAGGTTGCTATCCCAGATTGCTGGTTTACTGGCATGAAGGGTAGAGTATGGCACGGGTTCCATGCAGCATCTGCACTACTTGCGGTGTTGAGGTCCTCTTGGGCGCGGAGGGGGATTTACGCCCTTTTCATTCCTCCTAGGAGCTATTCCTCCACATTCCCCCCTTTTTTTATTCTTTTTATTTTTATTTTATTTTCTTAATTTTTTTTTTCTTAAAAACAAAAAGAAAGAAGTAACCTAACCATGGATGCCCTAATCTGTGAACCTACCCCCGGGCCCCTTGATACCGCACCTAGTTCTGACCCTACCTCGTTAATGGACAACTCTTCGGACAACCCTAATACCCCTGTACCTCTTGCTGGTGCCGGTTCGTCACCTGCTTCAGGTACCGGGGATCCGACTGGCCCTTTCGATACGTCTGACCTTCGCTATTCTCTGACCTTGATTCCAGCTTCTCCCTTAATGGTGCAGCAATTTTCAAGTTGCCCGCCTGTCACACGTCGGACCGCCTCTGGTCTTTCATCCAAACGACCAAGACCCTTACATGACGACTCGACACTTCCTGCTCATTCATCTCAGAAACGACTAGCTCGTCACGCACTCCCCTTAAATGCTCTGTTTCACACTACTCAATGGACAAAGTTTTTTTCTCTACGACCGACCTCTCCTAATACCTATCTTTCCGATCATAGTATTGGTAAAGCTCTCCTACGCCATGTAGGTAAAGATATTTCGTTTCACGCTCTCAAGAGCGGCACTCGCATCATCACGGTCCAGAATGCTGGCCAAGCTCGCGATCCTTCTCTTCTTACGACCATTGATACTATTCCTATCACCATTGACAAGCATCATTCTCTTAATTCTTGTAGTGGTACTGTCATTTTACCCCACACCATTGTCCAACGGAATTTCCAGACATGTGGTGATAACATTTTGGAGCAGCTTGAGCTCCAAGAACTCCCTATCCTTAAGGTTGACACTTTTGTCCTCCCTGCCAATAAGCGAAGACGTTATCCTTGCAATATAGCTCGTTTAACGTTTGACTGCCGTGATCTCCCACCTTCGGTCTACATTGCAGGTCAACGTTTACAAGTTTGAAAGGTGACCCCTACACCACAACAGTGTAGAAACTGCTGGCGTTTTGGTCATCCAGCGAAATATTGCAGGTCCATGGCCGAATGCCCAGTCTGTGGTGCCGACGCCATGCCAATCCTTCTTGTACTCTACCTCCCTCTTGCCTTAACTGTCATGAGGCACATCCATCGTACTCTCGCCGTTGTCAGGTTTACCTGAATGAGCGGGAAATCCGTTGTCTCAAAGAGGCGGAAGGCTTCTCATATGCTATGGCCGTCTCTCATCTACGCCTTCAAGGGAGACTTCCCCGTATTTCCTATTCTCGCATTGCTAAACGTCGCCCCACTTCTGGGGTCCCAACTTCTCGACTTCCTCTGTGGTTACAACATCCTCAGTCACCCCTGTCTCGAATCCTTTTGATGTTCTTGGCTCCGAGGTCCCTACCTCGGCATCCCATACTGTCCACACTCCTTCCTCTACTCACTCGCACAGTTCTGAGTCTACACGTCCTCGTCCTTCGCCTAAACCTCAGCGCCCCCTTCTCATAAGTCCGGCAAAAAATCCCTATTGCCGGGTTCTTCGCCTCCGACTAGTTCTGTAACGTGTGTGGAGGTTCATCCCTCTCCTCGTCTCAGTTCCCTTTTCATCCCCTGTCCCTCCCAAGCCCCTTCGACAGTTTCCTCTTCCATCTCCTCGCCTCTACTTTAGTACAGTCTATAGACTCCCGAAGTTGCTCCTCTCCTTCCATTTCTAATGTAGTCCCACATTCTGCATCTTTGTCTTCCGAAAATCTGGAAGCTATCGCAGAATTTATTGCAGAGTCTGGAACGTTGATGGACACCGCTCCACCTTCGGTTCCTCCTCCTCTCTCTTCGTCTACACCCC
Organism: Cherax destructor; assembly: GCA_009830355.1. NCBI lineage: Eukaryota > Metazoa > Arthropoda > Malacostraca > Decapoda > Parastacidae > Cherax > Cherax destructor. Next base: position 237,231 of record WNWK01001623.1, on the reverse strand, counting down.
TCCTTCCTTCACAGCGTCCCACTCCTTCTCTGATTACGAGTCTTCCGCTGCCTCCACACGTGGACTTTTCTAACCCTAGTCCATAGATACCTCTAACTTCGACTTCTATCTTTTTTCTATAAATCATGGCTTATTTGCAGTGGAATATCCGAGGCCTCAGGTAACCGGGTGAGCTTCAGGTGTTGCTCTCCCAGTTTTTCCCTGTTGGTGTCTGTTTGCAAGAACCCAAATTGCAATCCTCTGTTATCCGGCCCTTTTCAGGCTATGATTTGTTATATTCATCGGATCCTTTTTCCGATGGATCCTTTAACGAAAGTGCTCTTCTTATACGCACTGGTGTTCCATACCATCAGCTCTATGTTCATTCTTCTCTACATTACACCGCAGCCCGTATCCACTTGAATAAGTGGTATACACTCTGTTCTTTATATCTTTCCCCTTCGTGAGCATTGTCTATCCCAGATGTTGATTTTCTGGTTTCTTCCTTGCCGCCACCCCTTCTATTACTTGGCGATTTTAACGCACACCATTTTCTTGGGGAGGGTCACTGTGACTCCGGGCGTTCAGTTGGAGGCATTTCTGCTTCTCTCCCTCCATGTTTTAAATACGGGTACTCCTACCCATTTTGATCCCCGAACTCATTCTTTCTCCTGCATCGATCTTTCCATCTGCTCTTCATCAACTGTCCTTGACTTCACCTGGTCTGTCCTCCCGGACTTGCATGATAGCGATCATTTCCCAATCATCCTTAGGTCCCCTTCGTATTCTCCACCTCCTCGTAGCCCACGCTGGCAATTTGACCGGGCGAAATGGGACCTTTACGCACATCTTACTGCCTTTCATGAGGTTCCTTCCTCGTCCTCCATTGATGAAGGTTTTACATCTCTTTTCGTCCTCCGTCTTCACGGCAGCTTCACATTCTATCCCCAAACCTCGGGCAAGCATTCTCAGAAGTGCGTGCCTTGGTGGTCTCCTGCTTGTGCTCGGGCAGTACGTTTGAAACGCGCTGCGTGGGGCAGGTATCGGTATAACAGAACCACAGAGAGACTCCTTGATTTTAAGCAGAAGAGAGCAATTGCTCGCCGTGTCATACGTGACGCTAAACGCACTTGCTGGCGAGATTACGTTTCTACGGTCACTTCGGCTTCCTCAATGAGTGCAGTCTGGAAGAAAGTGCGGAAATTGAGTGGTAAATTCTCCCCCGACCCGGCTCCTGTTCTTCAGGTTGCAGGTGTCGATATAGCACACCTCTTGCCGTTGCCACTGAAATTGGTAATCATCTGGTCCGCATTTCTCAGGGGCTCCATCTATGCCCCTCGTTCCTTTCTTCTAAGTCTGCCAGCGAGTTAAAGCTCTTAGATTTTTCTTCTCTCAGAGAAGAATCTTATAATGTGCCTTTTACCCTTCAAGAACTGGAAGCAACACTCTCTGCTTGCCGATCATCGGCAGCTGGGCCAGATGGCATACATATTCGTATGCTACAGCATTTACATCAGTCTGCTCTTACTGTCCTCTTACGACTCTTTAATCTTATATGGTCGCAAGGAGTTATTCCCAACTGTGGAAGTCTGCTATTGTTCTTCCTTTTCGCAAACCGGGTACTACGGGACATGATACCTCCCACTACCGTCCCATCGCTCTTACCAGTGCAGTTTGCAGGTGATGGAACGTCTAGTTAATAGACGTTTGATGTGGTATTTAGAGACTCACAGTAGTCTCTCCACTAGTCAATATGGCTTTCGTAAGGGCCGTTCTGCCATTGACCCCTTACTGCGCTTGGATACGTATATTCGTAATGCCTTTGCCAATAACCACTGGTTATCGCCATCTTTTCGATCTTGAGAAGGCTTATGACACAACTTGGAAGTATAATATCTTGACCCAGGCCCACTCCTTAGGCCTCCGAGGCAATTTACCATTTTTCCTTAAGGCTTTCTTAACTGAAAGACATTTCCGTGTCCGGGTTAGTAATGAGCTTTCCCCGGACTTTGTCCAAGCTGAAGGTGTCCCAAAGGGTTGTGTTCTGAGCACAACACTATTTCTCCTTGCTATAAATAATCTGGCATCAGTTCTCCCATCCAACATTTGGTCATCGCTTTATGTGGATGACTTTGCTATAGCTTGTGCAGGTGCTGACTGTCACCTCATTGCAGTTTCCCTCCAGCATGCCATCAACCGAGTTTCCGATTGGGCCACCTCTCACGGGTGTTAATTTTCTAGTAGCAAAACTCATCAAATTACGTTTACTAGACGTTCAGTGGTCTCTGATCATCTGTTGTACCTATACGGCTCAGGTATCTCAGAACGTGATAGTCAGGTTTCTCGGCCTCCTGTTTGACCGTTGATTTCCTGGAAACCTCATATTACCTCTCTGAAGGCAACTTGTCACAGCCGTCTGAACCTCCTTAAAACCCTTGCGCATCTTTCATGGAGAGCTGATCGTAGAACTCTCCTTCGTCTACATTCAGCCCTAATTTTATCAAAACTCGATTATGATGATCAGATATATTCGGCGGCCTCCCCTGCTACTCTTTCCATCCTTAATCCCATCCATCACCAGGGATTACGCTTATGCCTTGGTGCATTTCGTTCTTCCCCGGTTGAGAGCCTCTATGTAGAAGCGAACATTCCATACTTGTCCGATCGTCGTGATGCCCATTGCATTCGCTTTTATGTTCGCTCTCATGACCTCCGCTATCCTTCCATGTATAGGATTGTTACAGACGTTAGTAGACGCTCTTTATTTGTTCGTCGCCCCTGCTTACTTCGTCCCTTTTCTCTTCGTCTACATTCACTCCTGTCTTCCCTTCAGCTACCACCTCTATATGTTCATGTGACATCTCCCTTTTCCCTACCCCTTGGGAAGTTCCTGCTGTCCGTGTCTGTTCTATTCCTCTACCTTGCGCGAAAGCCCGCCTACCTACGGCGGCTTCTCGCTCTTTTTTTCTAGACCACTTCCGTTCTCATTCCCATGCCATCGCAGTGTACACCGATGGTTCAGAGTCATCTGACGGCGTCGGATTCGCAGCAGTGTTTCCGGACAGCGTTGTGCGAGGGCATCTATTACCCTCGGCTAGCATATTTACGGCTGAATTGTATGCCATTCTTGTGGCACTTATCCGTATTGCATCTATGCCTGTATCACCATTTGTGGTCGTTTCAGACTCCCTTAGTGCTTTACAGGCTATCCGTAAAATTGATACACCTCACCCCCTAGTTCTTCGTATCCAACTTTGGTTACGCCGTATCTCTAGCAAGCACAAAGATATTGTTTTTTGTTGGGTCCCTAGTCATGTTGATGTACAGGGCAATGAACAGGCAGACACTGCTGCGCGGTCAGCAGTACATGACCTTCCAGTTTCATATAGAGGTGTTCCTTTTACGGACTATTTTGCGGTCATTGCTACCCACCTTCGCACCCATTGGCAACAACGCTGGTCTGACCTGCTTAATAACAAACTTCATTCTATTAAACCGAGTACAGGTTTCTGGCCTTCTTGTTGTCAATCTCATGGAGAGGCTCCCTGCCCCTCTGTGAGTATTGTCAGGTTCCAGTGTCTGTTCGACATATTCTGTTGGACTGTCCACTTTATCAACGAGCACGCAAAATTTACCTCCAACGGCGTCTTCGCTCTGCGGCCCTTTTTTTACCTTCCCTTCTTGCTGATGGACTCTCCTTTAATCCTGACTCTCTCATAGACTTTTTGACAGAAACTGACTTACTACACAAACTCTGAAGATTATACCTCTAGCACCTCCCTCACTCCCTTCTACCTTGATCTCTTGCTATCCTCTATCCCTGCACTATCCACTGTCTTGCTGCACTCCATACCCTACTAATCATCCATCTCCCGCTTACAATCCATTCTCCCTGCATCCTGTCCTGCCCTGCCGCGCTGTATAACTCTTGTGGTTTAGCGCTTCTTTTGATTATAATAAAATAATAATTTACAGTGTTTGATACGGTTTGGGTAAGGGACGCTTCCCTGTAGAACGCATGCTTCCCTGTGTAACACTTGTCCCAACAGGATGTCTAGCTGACTCTGTCCCATTGAGAACTACACTTAGACATCTACCTTGAAGGTAATCACTGAGGAGACATAGTGCAGAGCCTGCAGTTCCCAGTGCTTGTAGCTTTGCCAAGTCTCTCTGGTACCATACTCGGTCGAAAGCAGTAGCAATGTCCAATGCTACCACGCAGTTCACTTTGGATTCATCCAGTGCCTTGTGTCACTTAGTAGAGAAGTTTAACAACAGATCAGCAGCAGAGTAACCTTTCCTGAAACCATACTGATATTCACAAAGTAGTGAGAGGTAGTTAAAAAAAAAAACTCACCTTTGCCTTTCCTGGACAGGCACAGGTTGCTACTGTATGTTACTAGGCAGCCTCTGCCTGATTAGGTTCAGTGATACATTCAGCCAAAAAAGAAATCTCAAAAACCATCACGTACAATTATTGTACCAAGCCTGTGCATGTTCACCAACATGCCAGGTCTTGGAAAATCTGGCCAGAAACCAGCAACCACTCACAAATACTCCGCTGACATATGTTAATATCACTCACTTTGGCACAAGAACCTCCTGGACCTGAACAACTCCAAAGGCTTCGTAATGATTGTGAAGAATTCTTGATATCGACAGCCTGGTTGCACTCAGGCGACCGCCATTCCTTAGAAAGTAACAACGAACTGCAAATGTAGCAGTCAGCCATACAGATCCGTTAATTAAATCTATATCATTCAGGGATTGGTATGTATTGCATCTTCCTCGACTCCTGTGTTAGAAGTGTTATCTGCCACTTGGGTTAACGTTTCATTGGAGTAATTTTGATGATTATTTCCATTGTCCATATGCACAATCTTTTTATGTAATGTGTGTTTTTCACTGGCTGTATGTGCATGGGTCTTGCTGCTGAAATTCCCATCCACTATGCGCAAGTGATGGTCGGCAACTGTGTTAACATTAGGAATGAACTGTGACCAAACATTAGCCCTCACGAAAATGGGTGGAGAGGATAACAAAGGAAGAGTTAGGAAGTGCTGCGAGGAGTGCTAAAGGGGAAGTATTGTCAAAGTTTGTGCAATATCTCGGTTTCTGTCTAAAAGTCAGAGGGAGTCTGTGTCAATGGTGAGGCCGTTAGCGGTGATGGCGTGGGAGGAAAATTCTGCGTTCTTGTTAATAGACAGGACAGTTCAATAAAATATGGGAAATTGAAATGAGAACCAGACAATTCTTACAGAGTGGAACAGAACGCCGCTTCATGAAATACCCATGAGTGAGATGGATGCGCCCGATGCAGAGACGGGAGAGTGTTGTCTCCCATCCTTGATGACAAAAAGAAGGCCAGAAACCTAAACTTGGTTTTATGGAACGTAATTTGTTTTGAAGCATATCGGACCAACGTTGTTGTCAACGGTTGCGAAGGTAGGTAGAGATTACAGCAAAATAGACTGAGAATGGAATATATGAAACTGGGAGGTCAAGTACTGCAGACTGCGCGGCAGAGTTTGCCCATTGCCCTGAACATCAACATGACCAGCTAACCAACAGAAAACTATTTCTTTGTTTTTGCTAGTAATGCGGCGCAACCAGAGTTGTATACGAAGTACTAGGGGATGAGGTGATTTAAATTTTTTATAGCTTGTTAAGCTGTTAAAGAAGTATGAGACAATTACAAATGTTGAGGTAGGCATAGATGCAATATGGATAACTGCAATGAGAATTGCACACAATCCAGTTGTAAAACTGCAAGCCGAATATAATAAATGATCTCGCACTATGCTGTCCTGTAACATTGTTGCAACACCCGACACCATCAGAGGATTGGGAACCATCAGTGTACACTGCGACGGTATGAGGAGACCGGAAGTTAATAATAATAATAATAATAAGGATAATAATAAATTTACAACAAGTACAAGTTATACAGGCCTAGCTGACATCAATGACATTCTACTACATAAAAGCCACTTGTTATGCAGAGCATTTCGTGCAAATTAGGTCGACCAGTCGACTAACCAGGTACCCATTTTACTGATGGGTGAACATAGACCTTCGCCGGGAATCGAACCCGGACCCTCACTGTGTGAAGCGAAAACTTTTGCCACCAGGTCACGGGGCACCAATGATTAAGTGATCAAGTGATTAAGAAAAAGAGACCGAGGAGCAACTTTAGGTATTTGGCCTTTGGCTCACGGCTGTGGGGAAGCACAGACACGAACTGTCGGAACCTCCCAAGGGGGAAGTGAAAAGTTATAAGCTAGATGAACATAAAGGAAGCAACTGAAGAGAAGACAAGAGCGAACGAAGATGAAGAGAAAAGGGACGGTGTAAACAGTGGCGGCGAACAAATGATGGACCTCTGCTAACGTCTGTTACTGTTCTGTATATAGAAGGATCGTGAAGGTCATGAGAGCGGACAAAATAACGGAGGCAATGAGCATCGCGACGATCGTTCAAGGATGAAACAAGGTTGGAAAGAGTTGCAGAGACGCCGCTGAATATATATCTGGTCACCATACTCCAGTTTCGATAAAAGTAGGGTTGAATGCAGCCGAAGTAGAGTTCGACGATCCGCCCACCCCCACTCTGTCCATGAAAGATGGGCGAGGGTTTTAAGTAGGTTGAGCCGGCTATGGCAGGTTGTTTCAAGGATATAATGTGAGGTTTCCTGGACAACCGGCGACCAAAAAGAAGGTCGAGAAATCTGACCGTATCACGTTCAGGGATACGTGAGCCATGCAGGTACAATGGAGTATCAGGGACGATAGAACGTCTGGTGAAAGTGATTTGGTATGTTTTAACACTAGAAAATTTAAACCCATTAGTAGTGGCCCAATGGAAAACATGATTGACAGCATTCTGGAGAGAGGCTGCAAGTAGTATCATACACTTTTTCGAGTTCAAAAAAGACTGCGATAATTTAATGGTTACTAGCAAAGGCATTATGAACATAGGTATCTAAGCGGAGTAAGGGGTCAATAGTAGAGCGACCCTTACAAAAGCCATATTGACGAGGGAGAGAATATTATGTGTTTCTATCACATCAAACGTCTATTTACCAGACGTTCCATCACCTTGCAAACTGCACTGGTAAGAGCAATGGGGCGATAGTGGGATGCATCATGTCCCGAAGTACCTGGTTTACGAAAAGGCAGAACAATGGCAGATTTTCCACAGCTGGGGAAGAACTCCTTGCGACCAAATAGGATTAAAAAGACGTAAGAGGACTGCAAAGGCTGACGGATCTAAAGGCTGAAGCATACGAATATGAATGCCATCAGGCTCAGCTCAGAGTGTTGACTCCAGTTTCGGAAGTGTAAAAGGCACATTATAAGACACTTCCTTGCTAGAAGAAAAGTCTAAGGGCAGTAACTCTCATGCAGACTTGGAGAAAAGAAACGAGGGGCATAGATGGAGCCCTTTAGAGATACGGACAAGATGAGTTCCAATCTTTTGGCAACTTGAAGACGGTTTGCAACACTTGACACCTGCAACCCGAAGAAGTGAAGCCGGATCTGGAGAGTACTTGCCACTTAATTTTCGTACTTTTTTCCAAACTGCACTCATTCAGGAAACCGAAGTGACGGTAGAAACATAATCCCGCCAACAAGTGCATTTAGCTTCACGAATGACACGTCGGGCAACTGCTCTCGCCCCCTTAAAAGCAAGGAGACGCTCTGTGGTCCAATTGTAATGATATCGGCCCCATACAACACGTTCCAAACGTGCTGCATGAGCACAAACAGGAGACCACAAAGGCAAGCATTTTTGAGAATGCCTGCTCGAGGTCTGAGGTATAGCATGTGAAGCCGCAGTTAAAATTGAGGTCGAAAGCAGGTGTAACAGCTCATCAGCAGAGGACGAAGAAGGGTCCTCCTAAACGCAGTTTGGCGCGAGTACAGGTCATAACATAACATATATGACCATAGCTTCGGTAAGATGGGGGAGGAAGAAGGAAGGGTAAGGATGGAAATACTGGAAAAGGATGGGAGGGTGAAGAAGAGGAGAGTAAGAATAGTAAGTGGCCCAACCACTTTGGTGCAAGATAGACAGACGTACTGCAGGCATGGAGGGAGAGGTATATGTGGTTCACAGGGAAACATGTCAAGGGTGGTGGCAGCAGAGACAGGAAAGGAAGAGAAGGCAGTCAGCAGGACGATCTGCACAGGGAAGTGTTGGTGGAAGGCTTGCTAATGTTGTGATCCATTTTGGGAGAGTGGAACTTTGTTCTTGATAGGTATTCCACTTCAAACGGGAGTGTGGCGTTTGTTCCAGGATCCTTTAGGAAGCTTCCTTATCATCAATGAAGTTGACAAGGAAAGCATCTTTCAGAGAAGTAATGTTCGAGAACCTAACTCGCAGGCTGCTTTTGAGGGCAGACACAAGTTCAAGCTTCGTGGCGTCGTTGATAACAGCAGTCTTAGGTTTAATCCTCACATTATGCGGCATCATGGAGATAGTAGAGGTTCCCCTCCCCAACGGGGATCGTAGGGAGACTGTTTGACAAGAGCAGGAGCGTCTGTGACCGTACAGGACAAAGTCTACAGAGCTAATCGTGTATGTGTTTATCGTGTATCTGTCTACAGGTCCCAATTTGCCCGTTCAAATTGCCACCGTGGGTTTCGTGGGTTTCGAGGGGTCGAAAATATGAATGGGAAGTAAGGAGGGTAGGAAAATGATCGCTGTCAAGTAAATCTGGGAGCACAGACCAGGTATAGTCGAGTGCAGTTGAGGAGGAGCAAATTGAGAGATCAATGCAAGAGAGAGATTGAGTGCGAGGATCAAATTGGGTGAGAGTACCAGTATTTAAAACATGGAGGGGAAGAGAAGTGAAAAGACCCTCTAACTGATCGCCACGAGAGTCACAGTGAGATCCTCCTTAGAGGAAATGACGAGAAATAAAATCACCACTTGTTCAAGTAGATGCTGGCTGCAGTGTAATGCGGTGAAGTATGAACAAAGACCTGATGGTATGGTATACCTGTTCGCTTTCATTAAAAGATCCATCTAGAAAAGGATCTGATGAATGCAATAAAATATAGCCCGAGATGGGATTGATAACAGCGCAACGCAATTTAGATTCTTATAAACAGACACAAACAGGGAAAACTGGGAGAGCAACACCTGAAGCTCACCCGATTCCCCTGAGGCCTCGAATATTCCACTGTAAATAAGTCATGATTTACGAAGAAAAGTATACTGGTAACCTTAAGCAGTAGGTGTCTACGGACTAGGAGGGTTAGTGAAATCTACATGAGAAGGTAGAGGAAGACGAGTAAGCAGAGAAGGACTGGAATGCTGTGAAAAACGAGTCATGTTTAGAAAAGTGAGGAAGAGGAGTGATGGGAGGTGGATCGGTGTCCATCATTGGTTTTGTCTCCTCAGTATATTCGGAGAGAGCTTCAAGCGTTTCAGAGGACAAGGAAGTTGCAGATAGTTCCCCATCAGAGTTAGAGGGAGGAGGGTGAATAAATATCCTAGAAGATGGAAGTTACCAAAGAGGGGAGGATGAGAGGTTAGTTACCTTCGGAAGAAACCTGGAAGTGGACAGGAGAGGAGGGACTGTACGAGGGGAGGATGAACCTCCATACTCGTAACAGTGCTAGTAAGAGGTAAAGAACTAGGTACAGAGACTGGAAAGGAAAAATGTTTGGGAAGGATAAGTGAAGGAGAGGTTAGAGAAGATTTGAAGTTTGGGGATGTTTCAGACTTTGGAGAAGTAGAGAGGCAAAGGGAAGGCGCAGTTGTGCGAGGTCTGGTAGACATAGAAACATGCCAGCAAGAAGAAGATGCAAGAAGAGTATAAGGCAGCGAGGTAGGGACCTCAGAAGCCAGGACCGCAAAAAAAAAAATATATACAGAGATGACTGTGGAAGTTGTGACCACATAGGAGATTGTGGGAGTTGTGACCACAGAGGTTGGAGGCCTCTTAGTAATTCTCGAATAGGAAAGTCGTGGAAGTCTCCTTTGGAGGCGGAGATAAGAAACTGCCATGGCATACATGAAACCTCCTTTCACTTTGAGACAACGAATTTCTCGTTCTCTTAGGTAAACTTAGCAAGGCGGGAATACGTCAGATGAGCTTCATTACAAGTGAGGCAAGAGGGAGGTAGCCTGCAGGATATATTGGTATAGTTGGCAGCACCATAGACTTTGCATTCTGTCATGGACCTGCAGTATTTCGCTGGATGGCTGAAGTGTCATGACTTTTACACTGTTGGGTTGTAGGGATCAACTCCCGGACCTCTAGGCGGTGTCCCGCAGTATAAACTGAGGATGGATGTTCTCGGCAGTCAAAAGTTAAGCGAGCTACATTGCAAGGGAAGCGTCTTGGCCCGCGGGCAGGCAGTACATAAATGTCCACTTTGAGAATTGGGAGGTCTTTTAGCTCAAGTTGTTCCAGAATGTCATCATCACATGAACAGAAATCATGCTGAACAATGGTATGAGGCAGAACTACGGCACCACTGCAAGACTTGAGAGAAATGTGTTTTTAAACTGTGACAGGAATATTATCTATAAAGGTAAGAAAGGAAAAATTGTGAGCCTGGCCAACATTACGATAGGTGACGATGCGTACACCACTCTTAAGAGCATGGAATGAAATATTTCGACCAACATAGCACAAGAGTGCCATGATGATACAATGATCAGAAAGACAATCGGTGGAGATGTCGGTTGTAGAGTGAGAAATTTAGTCCATTGTGTACTTTGAAACGTAGTGTTAAGGGAGTAATTATCGAGCTGGTCTGTTCTGGGAAGAGTGAGAGGTAATCGAAGTAGTGTCATAAGTTACGATCGTGGTCGTTTAGGTATGAGACCGGAGGTCCGTCCTGAGGTGGGCGGGTATCTGAAAATCGTCGCAATGTAGAGGGAGAAGCCGGAAGCATAGTCAAAGATGTGCGGAGGTCGGATGTATCAAAGGAGTCAGTCGGAACCTCGGTACCAGGAGCGGTGATGAAACGGCACCAGCAGAAGGTACAGGGGCATGAGGAAGGCCCGAAGAATAGTCCAATAACGTTGTAGGGTCGTAAGAGTGTGCTCCAGCGGATAGGGGCCTGGGAGGAGCAGCTTCATGGATTTGGGACTCCATGGTCAAGTTACTTTTTTTTCGAAAAAAAAAAAAAAAGGGAAGGAACGTGGAGGGATAGCTCCCAGAAGGAATGAAAAGGGCCGTAAATCCCCCTCCACGCCCAAGAGGACCTCAGCGCAGCCAGTAGTGCAGATGCGACATGAAACCCGTGCCATACCCTACCCTTCATGCCAGTAAACCAGCATCTGAGCCACCTCGGTGGACAAAAGAAAGGGTGGTCGGATACCTGCCACAAGGTATGCCTGCTTTGGCCACCACCTTCCGGAATCCAACAGGCAGCCTCCAGAAATACATCCGTCACCCAAAGTTTACCCCTGGGAGACCGGAGGAGAATCAGGACATCCCCAGATGATCCAGATTCCACGGCAAACTACACCTCCAAGGACCTCAATGGAATCGAATGGACAACGAACCCCTTTCCCCAACCTAAGAAATAGAATGCTTGTTTTACTGGTGAATTTGTCCAAATTACTCGCATATGGACAATCCCTTACCATCGCTTACCAGCTCAAAACATATGTTTCATGGGGATGAAGTTTGCCAGAGCTTTTGAGCATTTGAAACACTTGTTCTCTATGGCCTCTAAGGCCTATGGCCTTTTAATAGTATTCCCATCATTTTTTTTCATATTCATTGTCAATATATTGCCTGTGAATTATGACAGTATTTGCATTCACGTTTTTTTACCTTTTTTTATTTTCACAAGTATTACTGCTTTAATGTATTTGTACATCTTCCCACCGAGAGAATTAGAGTTGATGTACAGTGATGGGTCCACCTCCAGCCAACATATTCTCATGATACAAAAGTGCCATATTAAAGAGAACAACATATATGTAACCTGGAGACGTGTCCTCTTCGCCTCACTCAACAAGTCTCCATCGTATGTTACTGCAACTTCTCCCCCTTCCTCCAGTCATTCACGGTCTCTCATTCTGTTTTTTCTTCCTCCGTTTTATCTAGCTTATTTCACTCTCTTCACTTCCTTTTCTATAGCTAAACTCTCTTAAACCTTAGAGATACAAGAACCAGGGAAGCTATAGTGATTCCCATCTGGATTCCGGTTTCTAACCAAAATTTGTAATGTTCCTTCCACTCTAATCAGGCACGATACTTACACACGAGCAAGATCCTAATTAAGGACACACAAGATTAGAAATACAGATATAAAAAACAATCAGACGATAATCTAGTCTCGGAGATAAATATGTCCATATCCAAAACGCAAGCAAGGAAAAATCGCTGAAGCCAAGAATCAATTTATTCCTCACGACAACAAGCCTACGTTAAAAGGAATAAAATTAGCAGATATACTGGCATCTGTCCTCAACTGAGCTACCCCAAAACACGTTCAATACAAAAAAAATCATAAACACCAACTCATTAAAATACCTGAATAGTGAACGGAGTGATAACCTGTCGGTCGATGTTAGTGCTTCAAGCCTTCGAAAATTTTGGCTTCAATCCCGGCAAGGTCGCCAGTATGAATAAATGATACCTCGAACCTTCAGAGAAGATTGAAGACCAACCTCTTTTAAGAAAATAACAAGAGTGAATGTAGGAAAATGTAAGCAGATGCTGGGAAAAACTGGGATAAAAAATATAAAATTGCAACTAAAGCAAACAATAAAAGTGAGTGAATCAAAGCAAAACACATATATGAGACCTCAACATCCATGGTGAGAAAGGTGCTGCCTAAAGCAGTACTAGAGAAATGCTAAGATCCACTCTGGTCTAAGAGATGCTGAAGTGATACAGCAACTTTTAAAGATGCGTGAATAGAAGCTGAAGCGTTTAGCATTTTGAGCTGAAGAGTCTGCTTCACCTTTGGAAGAAGAAGAATCCTTAGTGGTGAGTACACGCATCAATACGGGGTGTAGAGCAGCAGAGTGTGCAGTTAATGTCACAGTAAATAATGAGAATCGAGGCTTGTAGTTTTGACGACATGCTGGGTTGAAGGAAGAGACACATCAGCGCACAGTGGAAAACAGAATTTCAAGTAGAAGAGATTGTTGGAAGCTAACACAGGCCTCTTGCAGGACCCGAGGCAGCCCGACTTGAACCTCAAAGGTCGGCTGACCCACAATGAAAACAGAAATGAAAGGGGGAAAACCACAGCAGTTACCACCAAGAGAAGCAGGCCACTCGTACTATATGCAGAAGCCTTTAAAAAAATGTGAGAAAAAATAGATTTACGTTACTTAAGTAAAAGAAAGTATCGTATATGAAGAATGATACAAAATAATATGTGCAAAACACAGGGAGTGATAAATCGGTTAGGAAGCTGAGTAGTCGTATAACCTTACTGAACACAGCTCAATACCCTGAATACGTCGCTCACCAAGCAAACGCAAGTGTGAACACTGGGTGGCGGGCTACGTTAAGGTCAACATTCCTCTGTAAACAAGACATTTCTGTACATATCAGTCTACACCAGAGTAATTCAAACATTCACACAGTATTACATACAAGTAAACTTTTCACTCTCTACAGCATTTGATCACCAGCGTCACTGTCCCAAGCACCTCACCATCCCAAGTACCTCACCATCCCAAGTACCTCACCATCAACCAAGCACCTCAACATCCCTAGCACCTCACCATCCCAAGCACTTCATACAAAACACTTCACCATCCCTTTCACAACACCATCCCCAGCACAACACCATCCCCGGACCACAACACCATCCCCAGCACACCACTATCCCCAGCACACCACCATCCCCAGCACACCATCCCAAGCACAACACCGTCCCCAGCACACACCATCCCCAGCACAACACCATCCCAGCACAACACCATCCTGACACATCCTAGTACACACACACTCTCCAGCACATCACCATCCCAGCCACACCACCAAACACCATCCCTCATCACACCTCCCAAGCACACATGTCCAGCACACCACCATCCCTAGACAGCACCATCCACCGCACACCACCTCCAGCACACACCCAAGCACACCATCCCGAAGCATCCCCACCACCAAAGCACATCCCACAAACACCATCCACGCAGACACCATCCTGATCACCACTGAACCATACACACATCCAGAACATCACCACTCAGAGCCACACCACCTAAAGCACCATACCCTTCAATTCATCACACTTTTCCAACCATTGTAAGTACCACTACACCTAGAACCATACCAACACCTGCATCACACTCTCAGCACTTTTAGACACTGGCTTCACACCACTGAAAGCATCACACCACTGAAAGCATCACACCACTGAAAGCATCACACCACTGAAAGCATCACACCACTGAAAGCATCACACCACTGAAAGCATCACACCACTGAAAGCATCACACCACTGAAAGCATCACACCACTGAAAGCATCACACCACTGAAAGCATCACACCACTGAAAGCATCACACCACTGAAAGCATCACACCACTGAAAGCATCACACCACTGAAAGCATCACCCACTGAAAGCATCACACCACTGAAAGCATCACACCACTGAAAGCATCACACCACTGAAAGCATCACACCACTGAAAGCATCACACCACTGAAAGCATCACACCACTGAAAGCATCACTCTACTGAAAGCATCACTCCACTGAAAGCATCACTCCACTGAAAACATCAACACAAGGCTCACACTAAAGCATCACACCACGAACTCACACATCAAGTCACCTCAAGCGTCACACATAAAGTATCACACCATCCAAGCGTCACACAATCAAAGTATCACACCATCCAAGCGTCACACCATCCAAGCGTCACACCATCCAAGCGTCACACCATCCAAGCATCACACCATCCAAGCGTCACACCATCCAAGCATCACGCCATCCAAGCGTCACACCATCCAAGCATCACGCCATCCAAGCATCACGCCATCCAAGCATCACACCATCCAAGCATCACACCATCCAAGCATCACACCATCCAAGCATCACACCATCCAAGCGTCACACCATCCAAGCGTCACACCATCCAAGCATCACACCATCCAAGCATCACACCATCCAAGCATCACACCATCCAAGCATCACACCATCCAAGCATCACGCCATCCAAGCGTCACACCATCCAAGCATCACGCCATCCAAGCATCACGCCATCCAAGCATCACGCCATCCAAGCATCACGCCATCCAAGCATCACGCCATCCAAGCATCACACCATCCAAGCATCACACTGTCCCAGAAAATCTCACCTTCTCCAGCAAGCACACAACAAACCCAGCACTACGCTCTCCGCCTATCCACACCACATCACTCCAGCTCCACACACTCACCAAAACCACTTCATCCTGAGCACTTTACCATACCATGCACAACACCGTTACTAACACTACTGCCGCTCCAGTAGCACAGCATCCTCAGCTAGACCATCTTAGCAGAGCACAACCTATGTGTTCTGCTCGGATGGGATCCTGCTGGGTCATCTCCAGAAGCACAGTATCATCTGCCCCACACCTAATCACCTGTTAGTTACCATTTTGTTCGAGGCACATGTCGACTAGACACTAGGCCTGTTGTATATGCGTTCGTGTGTGTGTGTTAGTTTTGTGTGTTAGGTGTGTGTGTGTGTGTACTCACCTAGTTGTGGTTGCAGGGGTCGAATCATAGCTCCTGGCCCCGCCTCTTCACTGGCCGCTACTGTGTGTGTACTCACCTATTTGTGGTTGCAGGGGTCGATTCATAGCTCCTGGCCCCGTGTGTTAGTGTTAGTGTGTGTGTGTGTGTGTGTGTGTACGTACTCACGTAATTGTGGTTGCAGGGGTCGAGTCACAGCTCCTGGCCCCGCCTCTTCACTGGTCGCTACTATGTCCACTTTCTCCCTCCTCCATAAGCTTTATCACACCTCTTCTTAAAGCTATGTATGGATCCTGCCTCCACTACATCACTCTCCAGACTGTTCCACCTCCTGACAACTATGACTGAAGAAGTACTTCCTAACATCCCTGTGACGCATCTGAGTTTTCAACTTCCAGCTGTGGCCTCTTCTTGCTGTGTCATCTCTGAAACATTCTGTTCCTATCCACCTTGTCAATTCCTCTCAGTATTTTATGTTATTATGACGCCCCTAATCCTCCTGTTCTCCAGTGCTGTCAGGTTGAGTTACCTTAACCTCTCGATGGAAAGATAAACACATAAGCAGTATAATGTGGTCCTTTATTGACAACGTTTCGCCCACACAGTGGGCTTTATCGAGTCACAAACAGATCTACCTGGATAAAAGAAACAATGGTATTTATAGGATTTAGTCAGGTGGAGAATGCGCACTCAGAATCTGCAGCAGTGAGTTCCTTGAGGAAGAATGCTCCATTATTGAGCAAGTGTTTTCTAAACTTCATTATCCTCATCACTTCATTAGAGACTGCAGACGACGGGCATTAAACATCTTCAACACACCCAGAGAAGACACTGCTGAGAAACGATACATAGTCCTCCCCACCAACTCCATTACCAAACACATTTCCAACATTTTTTCCAATACCTCATTCCGAGTATCCACCTCCACATCCACAACCATCAAGGACATTACCAGTAACAGACAGGACAAGCTTCAATTCACTGCAGGGGTATACACAATTCCTTGTAATGACTGCAACAAATTATACATCGGCGAAACATCCAGAGACCTCCATACACGTATTTCAGAACACCAGTACGCAGGCAGATCTGACGACCCAAGGAATGCCTGTGTTCAACACCGAAATTAACACAACCATTTAATCAACTACAGAAACGCAAGACTCATCGCCAGAGAAGACAACACTCAATAACGAAGAATCCAGGAATCATCACTTATTTGTATATCCAACAACTTCAACCAGAACAACGGCTTCTACAACATAGCTGAACCTATTGCCAAGAAACTTCTTCATCGCTATCCCACATAGAACTCAAGAATGGAACACTGCAGGTCCTTTAAGTTACCCAAAGTTTTAAACTATCACCCTACTTTGAAGACTGTCACATGCAGCTTTCTCCACCTGACCCAGCATTCTCCACCTGACTAAATCCTATAAATACCCTTGTTTCTTTTATCCAGGTAGATCTGTTTGTGACTCGATAAAGCCCACTGCGTGGGCGAAACTTTGTCAATAAAGGATCACATTATACTGCTTATGTATTTATCTTTCCATTGTGTCAGTATTTTATACCATTTATTTCCACCTTAACCTCTCCTCTTAGGACAAACCCCTCAGCTCCGGACTAGTCTTGTTGCAACCCTTTGCACTTTCTCTAATTTTTTGACATGCTTGGCCAGGTGTGGGTTCCATACTGGTACTGCATACTCCAATATGGGCCTGACATACACGGTGTACAGTCTTGAACGATTCCTTACTAATTTATCGAAATGCTATTAGGTTTGCCAGCACCCCATATGGTGCAGCAGTTATTTGGTTGATGTGTGCGCGAGCGAGAGAAAGAGGGAGAGAAATTGTGTGTGGTTGTAGGTCTGCGCTTACCTAATTGTGGTTGCAGGGGTCTACTATATCTCCTGGCCCCTCCTATTCACTGGTCGCTACTAGGTCCACTCTCTCCCTGCTCCATGAGCTTTATTGCACCTTTTAAAGCTATGTATGAATCCTGCCTCAACTATCCAGATTGTTCCACTTCCTGACAACTCTATGGCTGAAGAAATACTTCCTAACATCCCTGGGTTCATCTGAGTTTCAGCTTCCAGTTGTGACCCTTGTTGCTGTGCCACATATTTGAAACATTCTGTCCCTATCCACTCGGTCAATTCTTTTCATGATTTTATATGTTGTTACCATGTCCCTATCTCTCCTGTCTTCCAGTGTTGTCAGGTTGAGTTCCCTTAATCTCTCCTCGTAGGTCAAATCCATCAGTTCCGAGACTAGTCTTGTTGCAAACCATTACACTTTCTCTAATTTCATGACGTGTTTGACCATGTGTGGGTTCCATACTGGTGCTGCATACTCCAACATGGGCCTAACGTAAACGGTGTACAGTGTCGTGAATGACTCCTTACTTAGATAACGAAACGCTTTTCTCAGCTTTGCCAGGCGCCCGTATGCTGTAGCAGTTATTTGGTTAATGTGCGCCTCACGCGATGTGCTCGGTATGATGCTTACCCCAAGATCCTTTTGCTTGAGTGAGTTTTGTAGCCTTTGAACTCTTAGTCTGTACTCCGTCTGAGGTCTCCTTTGTCCTTCCTCGATCTTCATAAGTTTGCACTTGCTGGGGTTAAACTCCAGGAGTCATTTGTTCGACCACGCTTGTAGCCTGTCCAGATCCCCTTGTAGGGTTACCTTATCCTCTTCCGCTTGTATTCTCCTCATTAGTTTCACATCATCTGCAAACTGGGACATATCTGACTCAATCCCCTCCGTCATATCATTCACATATACAAGAAACAGCACCGGATCCAGAACGGACCCTTGTGGAACCCCACTCGACCCATCCACCCACTCTGACACCTCGTCTTTGACCAACATACGTTGTTTCCTTCCTGCCAGGTATTCCCTGATCCATTGCAGTACTTTCCCTCCTATTCCTGACTGCTCCAATAGTTTTTCTTACAGTCCAAGAAGATGCAGTCTACCCATCCCTCTCTTTCCTGTGTGTGTGTACTCACCTAATTGTACTCACCTAATTGTGGTTGCAGGGGTCGAGACTCAGCTCCTGGCCCCGCCTCTTCGCTGTCTGCTACTGGGTCTCTGCTCTCCCTGCTCCATGAGCTTTATCATACCTTGTCTTAAAACTATGTATGGTTCCTGCCTCCACTATATCTTTCTCTAGACTATTCCACTTCCTGACAACTCTGTGGCTGAAGAAATGCTTCCTCTGACTCATCTGAGTCTTCAGCTTCCAGTTGTGTCCCCTTGTTTATGTGTTCCCTCTCTGAAGCATCCTGTCACTATCTACCTTGTCAATTCCCCGCAGTATTTTGTATGTCGTTATCATGTCTCCTCTGACCCTTCTTTCCTCCAGTGTTGTTAGTCCTATTTCCTCAATCTTTCTTCATAAGACAGACCCCTGAGTTGTGGAACTAACCTTGTCGCAAACCTTTGCACTTTCTCTAGTTTCTTTATGTGCTTGACCAGGTGTGGGTTCCAGACTGGTGCTGCATATTCTAGTATGGGCCTGACGTACACGGTATACAGTGTCTTGAACGATTCCTTGTTAAGGTAACGGAACGCTAATCTTAGGTTTGCCAGTCGCCCATATGCTGCCGCAGTTATCTGGTTGATGTGTGCCTCCGGAGACGTGCTTGGCGTTATACTCACTCCAAGGTCTTTCTCCTTTGCCGAAGTTTGTAGCCTGTGTCCGCCTAGCTTGTACTCTGTCAGCGGTCTTCTTTGCCCTTCTCCGATCCTCATGACTTTGCATTTGGAGGGATTGAATTCAAGAAGCCAATTGCTAGACCAGATGTCGAGCTTGTCCAGGTCAGTTTGCAGCCCTGCCTGGTCCTCTTCCGATGTGATTCTTCTCATTATTTTCACATCATCCGCGAATAGAGACACTTCTGAGTCTATCCCGTCCGTCATGTTATTTACATATACCAGGAATAACACTGGTCCTAGGACTGACCCCTGCGGTACACCGCTCGTCACAGGCGCCCACTGTGATACCTCACCTTTGTGTGTCTATGTGTGTCTGTGTTCTCATTTGTATACACTGACTTGTGTGGTTGCAGGAGTCGAGTCACGGCTCTAACTCCTCTTTTTCGTTGGCAGCTAATGGTCTCTTTCTCTCGTATCTCTTCTTAAAACTATGTATATATCCTGCCTCTACCACTCCACTGTCCAGGTCGTTCCACTTTCCGAGCACACTAGGGCAGAAGAAATATTTCCTACCATCCCTGTGACTCCCCTGTTTTTCTTCCAGCTGTGCCCTTCTCTTTCCCGTCTCTCGAACAATCTGCCCGAGTCCACCCTATCAGTTCTCAGTATTTTGTACGTCGTTTTCATATTTCATAGTTCTTCTTTCCAATAATGTCAACCTCAGGAGAGCTAATCTTAGATTTGCTAAACACGCGTTTGCCTGCCGCAACGGTTGATTGATGTGTGCCACAGGTGATATGCTCGGCACTATGCTTATCCCGAAATCCTTTATAATTGATGTTTGTAGACTTTGCCCACCGAGCCTGTACTCCACCTGCGGTCTTCCTTGTTAATGCCAAAAATACATAACTTTGCACTTGGGTTAAATTCTAATAGGAAGTTGTAAGACCAGACATGCAGCCTATCCAGGTCCATTAAAATCTCCTGTGTCAAAAGCCTTCTTACAGTCCAAAAATGTGCAATCTACCAATCTCTCTTCTGACTCACTTCTATTACGATGTAGGATTTACTATCTCTAAAGTCGTGCTGGATGTTGTTCATGAATCCACTCTTTCTAAGTGCTCCACCACCCTTCTGATAATCTTCTCCATAACCTTACTTACTATGCATGTCAGTAACTGGCCTGTAGTTTAATGCTCCCTGTCTGACCCCTTTCTAAAATATTCGGACATTTTCTGCCACACCTCTAGCAACTGCCTATGTTGATTGACTTGAAAGATTGAGGCTAGTAGCTCTAACAGTGCTTCACCTCCTCTCTCAGAACCCACTAAGAGATATCTTGCCCCATTGCCTTCGAGGTATGTGTGTGAAGGTTTTTATATATATAAACATGGGGTTGTGTGGGGCTGCAGGTGTCGAATTTTAACTTATGGCTCTGTCCACTGCCCTTGCCAGATCCACTCCCTCCTAGTTGCATGGGCCCATTTATTCTTTCTCCTAAACACATATATACAACCTTCCTGTATCTCCTCCTTTATGTCGGCCATTTCACTTCTGACCAACTGAGGCTGAAAATAAATTTTCCGATATTCCTACGACTCATCTGTGTTTTTTAATTTCCACTTCTTCCCTCGTGTATCCGTTCTCCTCTTAAACATTTTATCTGTCTTTCCCATCAGTTCTTCTGAGTATTATGTATGTGGTTATCATGACATCCTGTTCTCTAATATCATCAGGTTCAGTTTTAAGCTTCTCCTCCATGAGCTATTCACTTGTTGGTGGTCCCTGGTACTAGCCTTTGTTCTGTACTCTTGGGTTTCCTGTACGTTGTTGGGTGGCGTTCCTGAGTGTTCTGTACGTTGTTGGGTGTGGGTTCCATGGTGTAGTAGGATACTCCTAGATGGGCGTGATAAATGTTGTATAAAGGGTCATAAATGGCTCTTAACTGAGATTACTGAAGGGCTTCTCTTAAATTTGCCAAATGAGCATTGGCTGCAGAGGTTATTGAGTTGATGTTTGCCTCCGGTGATATGCTTGACACTATTCTTTCCTTTAGCTCTTTCTCCGTGAAAGGTCTACAACTTACATTTCCCTAACCGTTGTTCAGTTTTTGGTTATCTTTTTCCTTCCCAAATCTTCATATTTACTAAAGCTGAGTACAAGTAAAAACTTATCTGATCAATCATGCAGTGTTTCCAGATTCATTCGCCACCTTTCCTTATTCTTATTGCTTTTTACTCTCCCTGTTAGTTATACATCAGCGAAGTGGAAAGTATCTGACGCAATAAACTTCATGTAGATAAGTCACACACACACATAAACAAAACCAATACTGCTCCTGATACCGATTATGTGTGTGTGTGTTTTATCTGCCATGTGTGTTTGTATGTGGCTGTAGGTGTCGAGTTTTAGCTCGTGGCCCCTCCCAACTTGTCACTTGCCTGATTCACTTCCTCCTTGGCCCTATCGTACCTACTTTTAACACTATATATGAAGCCTTCCTCCACCAAGTCTTCCTGAGACTGAAGAAATACTTCGTGTCATCAACCTCCCGCTCTGACCCAGCGTACCTGTTTCTCACCTCTTAAACAGCGAGTTACTCTCTACCCTTTCAGTTCCTCTGAGTATTTTGTATGTTATGTCTTTTATGGTTCTTTCCTTTAATGTCGTTACATTCCGTTCCGTTAGTTTCTCCTCGTAGTTCACACACCATTGCTCTGGAATTAGTCTCGTTACATACCTCTGCACTTAATACAATTTTAAAATTGCTCTTCGAGTCGGTTCCATGTCGGTGCTGCATCTCCTTAAATAGGGCTTGACATATTGTGTGTGTGTGTGTGTGTGTGTGAGCGAGGCATGTGTGCGTGCACGTGCATACATTTGTGCGTACAAGTGATACTCTAGATTTAAAAAAATGTTAATTAATCCTCAAACAAACTGCTGCCATTGTTTCTCTGAGGTATTCAGTGCTAGTCACGGCATTATGCCGGGGCGCTCACGGCATAATACCGTGACTATCACTATACGTTGGGAGGGGATGACTGGGAACCTCTCATACCTTGTTTAGCTCTTGCGTTTGCAAAGTTTTTGTGACTTCCAATTTATTACATATATATTTCCGTGCATAACGGATTCTAATTAACAAATAAATAAAGCTTCATATGAAGCCTTTGCTGAAAAAAAATTATTTTTGGTTAACCTGCTTCATTTTCCACATGACTGTCTCATCTCTGCTGATGAATGAGGACAAAATTAACGAAGGAATGCCATGAAGTATTTTAATGAACAGCTTCCTGTAATTAATTACTGGGGTCTAGTGTTCATCAGTGATGCCTCTATTGATGTTTTTGGTGCAGCTTTAACCCGTATTGAGGACCTAGAATTGAGGCCTGGGTCTGGTTGAAGCGGAGGATGCGTGAGAAGTTAATGTGTGAGGTTAGAATGAGTACTGGTGTTAAGTGTAATTTAGGTGGAGGGTGAAAGGGGAGTTATTGCGTGAAGGTAAAAGTTGTACTGGTGAATGTGATGTGTACGATCTACACCTGGTGTAGGTAGAGGGTACGAGGGTTGGCACTTGGTGAGGAAGTTGTGCTGATGTAGGTGAAAGATATGAGGGGGGTTACTGGGTGAAGAGTTCTACTTCAGTTAGCCCTGGATGGGTGAAGGTAGAAATGGTACTGGTGTGTGTTAAGGGTGAACGGGTGCTTACTGGATGAGAGTAGAGGTGATACTGGTGTGAATGCTGGATACGATACTATTTACTGTTCTGGGTAGAGAAAAGACAAAAAAAATTGGTCCTCATTACTGATTACATTTATGACTTTAACTGAATATCAATACCTATTTGTAATTCTAGAAATGTATAAAATTATGGAAGGTATGAGAAATATTCACATGACGAACATGTAATATATATGTCGTGCCGAATAGGTAAAACTTTCTATTTTGGCTTAAATATCAACGCTCTTCTTGCCGAATAAGGCAAGGAAAAATTTGTGTATGCAATAATTTCACAAAAATCATTCTGAAAAAAAATATTTCATTTTGTTTGTTTATTATTAAATTATTGTAAACTTATCTAAAATAGATTTAGTTGGATTAGGCTAAATTAAATTGCGCTTGTTATAATTAAGTTAGGTAAGTTTTCTAAGATTCTTTTGGTACAAAATTATTAATTTTTACATTCACATAAATGAAAACATTTATCTTTAAATGTATAAGAGAAAATTTAAAAAAAGTTCTTGCTAATTGACCAGTTTTACCTATTCGGCACGACACACACACACACACACACACACACGAGGTATGATAAAGCTCATGGAGCAGGGAGAGCAGAGACCCAGTAGCGGACAGCGAAGAGGCGGGGCCAGGAGCTGGGTCTCGACCCCTGAAACCACAATTAGGTGAGTACACAGTAGTCAGGAAGTGGAATTGTCTAGCAAGTGATGTAGTGGAGGCAAGAACCATACATAGCTTTAAAACGAGGTATGATAAAGCTCATGGAGCAGGGGGAGATAGGACCCAGTAGCGATCAGTCGTTTGTTTCACAAAAAAATTAAAATGGAGGAGGTAAAAAATGCAAGCGTGGGGAAAAAAGAGTAAGAGTAGTAATAATAGAGCAAGGGGAATGAAGGAATATGAAGAGGGAAGAGAAACTACGCGCTGGGATACAGAGAGAGAGAGAGAGTACAAAAGAAAAAAGTATGCTAAATAATTTGTTATATATCAAACTGGGTACATGAAGATTGTTCTGGTACCATGTTTTATACAAGAGTTGCACGGTGGGAAATGCTAGCTGCTTTTTTTCTGTCATATCACATCACACTGTTGTCATGCATGAGATAATGTGTCAAGAGTTGGGAGACCTGAGCACGGCCATGATTCTATAATTAGTCTTTCCTCTGTTTAAAAAAAAAACACTCAAAACTCAGTTAACTGAAATATAAATGACTTTTGCATGAATACCGTCACAAAACATTCCTGATTCACTTCTGTAAAGTTAAGAGAACTTTAAGTTGTGGAATTGTCAAAATTTCTGAATATCCAGAACCATTTGTGCTTTGACTGATTCGCAAATAGCCAATACAATAGGAAAATATAACATCTAGCCATATAATTAGAAAGTATTACCCCATAAAAATAATTTTAACAATCTTATTCTGATCCCCAGAGACAAATCTGATCTTCTCATAAAGTGAGAGAGAGAGAATTTGCCTCAGCAATGCCTGAAAACCATACATACAGAAGAAAGCTTTTAAAGAAAGCCAAGTTACCATCCAATAATGTCACTGAACTGAGCAGCCAACCATTCCAGGTGTGCGTCCACTTACACATTTTGGCTATTCAGAATAATACAAACTAATAATGCTCAATCATCCCAACGAAATCCAACATTAGGTAGCCCAGTATGCCAAGTACAGTGGCTTCTCCATTTCTCAACGGGCCTCTCTGTCCACCTTATATGTTCATATTATGTGGGGATGCACATCAGCTTACAGAACCCACCGTCTACCTTACCGAGGTCTCCTAACAGAGCTCCGTGGCTGGCTCTGTTATTCAGGTGGTTCCACTGTCCACCTCTGGTTTCCATACAGTGCTCTGATGTCCGCTCTAGAAAGAGATGGTTCTACTGTTTATTTTAGCTAGGTCTCTGTAGAGTGGTCAGAGGCCTCGCCACTAAACAACTGCTCCACACCATCCACATCACCATGGCACCTTGGACCGTACCTCGTTCAACTGCTCAGCCAGTTCCATCATGCACCTTAATCATGGTCTCTATTCTGTGCTCCATGGCTCACTCAACTACCCAGCTGGTCCCACTCTCTACCTTCTCCAGGAATCAGTACAGTGCTCCAAAGACAGAACACAGTCCCTGGATATACTTGTTTCCTGTTAAAATGTTTAAAGTGTTGCACACGTGCCCTTGACTCTCATCTTGAAGGTCTCATAGAACTAACTTGTTAGTATTCCAGCTGAGTTTAGCTCTCCAAAGACTTTATCAAAAAATACAAGGATACAAAGAGAAAATATCATGGGAACATTGTGAGTTGCAAGACGAAAGAACATAGGAGCTGCTGCTGTTGCTAATGTTGCTGCTGCAGCGGCAGCGTGCTGCTACTACTACTGCTGATGCTTCTTCTACTGCTACTAGTATTACTACTACTACAACCGCTATTACGACTATTACTATGGACCTCGCTATGTTTCCTTTATACTGCCTCTGTGTATTGTTATTTAGAGCTTGATATAGCTTCTGGTAAGAGATAATTAGTAGTAATAAATGTCTCATTAGTGTCTTCTTTTTACCCAAGACATTCTTGGTAATTTCACCAATTTCTCAAGTGAGTGTATTATGCTACAAGTGTTTTTCACTCGTGTTCTATTCACTTCAACACCATGTACTCTACACACAAACATCACTGTATTCTGCACTCCATCAATATTGTGTGTTCTTCACTCAACACAACATTGTACGCTCAACATAAGCCAGTTGCCAGCTACACTAGATCAAACGCAAAGTTTGGCTGGGTGTCAGAGTATTGTCTGGTTTGATGTGGTGTGTATAGTACTGCGTATTTTGTGCCAAAGCTCGTAGGTTCGAGTCTCCTCCAGCCAGAGATAAATGATCACACACACACACACACACAAACACACACACACACACACACACACACACACACTCACAAAGAGCTTGATAAAGCTCCTGGTGAGAGATAATTAGTAGTAATAAAAGTCTCATTAGTGTCTTCTTTTTACCCAAGATATTCTTGGTAATTTCACCAATTTCTCAAGTGGGTGTATTCTGCTACGAGTGTTTTTCACTCGTGTTCTATTCACTTCAACAAAGTGCAAAGGTTTGCAACAAGGTTAGTTCCAGAGCTAAGGGTAATGTCCTACGAAGAAAGGTTAAAGAAAATCGGCCTGACTACTCAGGAGGACAGGAGGGTTAGGGGAGACATGATAACGACATACAAAATACTGCGAGGAATAGGTGGACAGAGACAGGATGTTTCAGAGAGGGGACACAGAAACAAGGGGTCACAATTGGAAGTTGAAGACCCAGATGAGTCAAAGGGATGTTAGGAAGTATTTCTTCAGTCACAGAGTTGTCAGGTAGTGGAATAGTCTGGCAAGTGATGTAGTGGAGGCAGGAACCATACATAGCTTTAAGACGAGGTATGATAAAGCTCATGGAGAAGGGAGAGAGAGGACCTAGTAGCGATCAGTGAAGAGGAAGGGGCCAAGAGCCGGGTCTCGACCCTGCAACCACAAATAGGCGAGTACACATAACACACACACACACACACACACACACACACACACACATTATATATATATATATATATATATATATATATATATATATATATATATATATATATATATGTCAGGAGTATCTGAGAGAGTTAGAGCTAATGAAGGGGTAGCAATAATGTTGAAGGATCAGTTATGGAAGGAGAATAGGGAATATAAATGTGTAAATTCAAGGATTATGTGGATTAAAATAAGGTTAGGATGCAAAAAGTGGGTCATAATAAATGTGTATGCACCTGGAGAAGATAGAAGTGTGGAGGAGAGAGAGAGAGATTGTGGGAGATGTTAAGCGAATGTATAGGAACTTTTGAACCAAGTGAGAGAGAAATTGTGGTAGGGGACCTAAATGCTAAAGTAGGAGAAACATTTAGAGAGAGTGTTGTAGGTAAGTTTGGGGTGCCAGGTGTAAATGATAATGAGAACCCTTTGATTGAACTTTGCATAGAAAGGGGTTTAGTTATAAGTAATACATATTTTAAGAAATTTAAGAAAAGAGGATAAATAAGTATACAAGATATGATGTAGGGCGTAATGACAGTAGTTTGTTGGACTATGTATTGGCAGATAAAAGACTGTTGAGTAGACTTCAGGATGTACATGTTTATAGAGGGGCCACAGATATATCAGTTCACTTTTTAGCTGTAGCTACAGTGGGAGTAAAAGGTAGATGGGATACAAGGAAAATAGAAGCAGCAAGTAAGAGAGAGGTGAAGGTTTATAAACTAAAAGAGGAGGCAGTTAGTGTAAGATAAAAAAACAACTATTGGAGGATAGATGGGCTAGTGAGAGTGTAGGCAATGGGGTCGAAGATATATGGGGTAGGTTCAAGAATGTAGTGTTAGTGTTCAGCAGAAGTTTGTGGTTACAGGCGAGTGGGTGCGGGAGGGAAGAAGAGCGATTGGTGGAATGATAAGGGAAAAAAAGTTAGCATATGAGAGGTTTTTACAATGTAGAAGTGATGTAAGGAGGGAAGAGTATATGGAGAGAAAAAGAGAGGTTAAGAGAGTGGTGAAGCAATGAAAAAAGAGAGCAAATGAGAGAGTGGGTGAGATGTTATCAGGAACTTTTGTTGAAAATAAGAAAAAGTTTTAGAGTGAGATTAATAAGTTGAGGAAGCCTTGGGAAAGAATGGATTTGACAGTTAAAAATAGGAGAGGAGAGTTATTAAATGGAGAGTTAGAGGTATCGGGAAGATGGAGAGAATATTTTGAGGAATTGTTAAATGTTGATGAAGATAGGGAAGCTGTGATTTCGTGTATAGGGCAAGGAGGAATAACATCTTGTAGGAGTGTGGAAGAGCCAGTTGTGGGTGTAGGGGAAGTTCGTGGCGCAGTGAGTAGAATGAAGGGGGGTAAGGCAGCTGGGATTGATGGGATAAAGATAGAAATGTTAAAAGCAGGTGGGGATATAGTTTTGAAGTGATTGGTGCTATTATTTAATAAATTTATGGAAAAGGATAAGGTACCTAAGGATTGGCAGAGAGCGTGCATAGTTCCTTTGTATAAAGGCAAAGGGGACAAAAGAGAGTGCAAAAATTATAGGGGAATAAGTCTGTTGAGTATACCTGGTAAAGTGTATGGTAGTTATTATTGAAAGAACTAAGAGTAAGACAGAAAGCAGGATAGCAGATGAACAAGGAGGCTTTAGGAAAGGTAGGGGGAGTGTAGACCAAGTGTTTACAGTAAAACATATAGGTGAACAGTATTTAGATAAGGGTAAAGAAGTTTTTGTTGCATTTATGGATTTGGAAAAGGCGTGTGACAGGGTGGATAGGGAGGGCAATGTGCCAGATGTTGCAGGTGTATGGAATAGGAGGTAGGTTACTGAGAGCAGTGAAGAGTTTTTATGAGGATAGTGAGGAGAGCGGGAGATTATTTCCCAGTAAAAGTAGGCCTTAGACAAGGATGTGTGATGTCACCGTCTGGGGTTGTAAGATAAGTGAATGCGAGGGTCTTGGCAAGAGGTGTGGGGTTAAAAGATAAAGAATCAAATACAAAGTGGGAGTTGCCACAGTTGCTTTTCGCTGATAACACTGTGCTTTTAAGAGATTCTGATGAGAAGTTGCAGAGGTTGGTGGATGAATTTGGTAGGGTGTGTAAAAGAAGAAAATTGAAAGTGAATATAGGAAAGAGTAAGGTGATGAAAATAAAAGGATTAGGTGACGAAAGATTGGATATCAGATTGGAGGGACAGAGTATGGAGGAGGTGAATGTATTCAGATATTTATGAGTGGACGTGTCAGCAGATGAGTCTAAGAAGGATGAGGTGAATCATAGAATTGATGAGGGAAAAAGGGTGAGTGGTGCACTTCGGAGTCTGTGGAGACAAAGAACTTTGTCCGTAGAAGTAAAGAGGGGAATGTATGAGAGCATAGTTATACCAACACTCTTATATGGGTGTGAAGCATGGGTGATGAATGTTGCAACGAGGAGAAGGCTGGAAGCAGTGGAGATGTCATGTCTGAGGTCAATGTGTGGTGTGAATATAATGCAGAGAATTCGTAGTTTGGAAATTAGGAGGAAGTGCGGGATTACCAAAACTGTTATCCAGAGAGCTGAGGAGGGGTTGTTGAGGTGGCTCGGACATGTAGAGAGAATGGAACGAAACAGAATGACTTCGAGAGTGTATAAATCTGTAGTGGAGGGAAGGCGGGGTAGGGGTCGGCCTAGAAAAAGTTGGAGGGGGTAAAGGAGGTTTTGTGTGCGATGGGCTTGGACTTCCAGCAAGAATGCGTGAGCGTATTTGATAGGAGTGAATGGAGACAAATGGTTTTTAATACTTGACGTGCTGTTGGAGTGTGAGCAAAGTAACATTTATGAAGGGATTCAGGGAAACCGGCAGGCCGGACTTAATTCCTGGAGATGGGAAGTACAGTGCCTGCATTCTGAAGGAGGGGTGTTAATGTTGCAGTTTTATAACTGTAGTGTAAAGCACCCTTCTGGCAAGACAGTGATGGAGTGAATGATAAAGTTTTTCTTTTCGGGGCCACCCTGCCTTGGTGGGAATTGGCCGATGTGTTATATATATATATATATATATATATATATATATATATATATATATATATATATATATATATATATATATATATATATATATATATATATATATATATATATATATATATATATATATATATATATATATATATATATATATTATATATATATATATATATATATATATATATATATATATATATATATATCCGTGCCTTAATTTGTCAATTAGCAAGAAATTTAAAATAAAGTGCTTTCTAAAATTTTCTTTTATGCGTTTAAACTTACCTTATTATAACGAGCGCAATTTAATTTAGCCTAATCCAACTAAATATATTTTAGATAAGTTTACAATAATTTAATAATAAACAAACACAAAGAAGTATATTTATTTTCATTAGGTTCAGAATGATTTTTGCGAAATTATTGCATACACAATTTTTTGATTGCCTTATTCAGCAAGAAGAGCGCTGCTATTTAAGCTGATATATATATATATATATATATATATATATATATATATATATATATATATATATATGCAAGACAACCACTATGAAAAAATAGAGGTGTAGTCTTGCCCCTTTATAAGCCTGCTTGTCATGTTTCCTTTTATAGTTTCTTGATAATGTGAGTAGTCACGAAAGCGCTTGGAATTCCTGTATTTTTCATAGTGGTTGTCTTGCATATTTTGATATCACCTGTTTACTGTGATCTTTTGCATATATATATATATATATATATATATATATATATATATATATATATATATATATATATATTATATAAATCACGAACAAGCAATGCAAGATGAAAAACAATTATGGGGGAGTTGAAAGATAGCTCCAGGCATTTCGTGTTGCAATCAACACATCAAGACCTTGCAATGTTTCAGGAAAGAGGATAAAATCTGAGCAGACACGCTCAGTAAGCGTTTTTGCTAGAATCAAGCACCCTAATGTCTGACTTTTTTGGGTTTTCGTAAGTTCTCTACACATATGCTGTTATGTGTGAACGGGCAAAAGGGAGAGGGGGAGGTTGGCCTGTACGTCACAGAGTCACTGATATGCTCGGAACTACTAAACGCCTGAAATGATGTAGTTGAAGTTTTGGCAATAAAGCTCGAGAATCAAAACCTGGTCATTGTAGTTGTATACAAGCCTCTGGATGCAACGTCCCAACAATTCTAGGAACAGCTTTTGAAAATAGACCACCGCCTGGAAAATATTCCAGCTCCTGCCCCAAACATCTTGCTCCTGGGGGATTTCAACCTAAGGCACCTAAAATGGAGGAATGTATCAAATAATGCTGTAGCGGAGAGAACCCCAGGAGGCAGCTGTGATGAAAACTCGTGCACACACACGAGCTTTAAAATCTCTGCACCAAGTTCACCTTAAACCAGCAAATAATAGAGCCAACAAGATTGGAGGATACACTGGACCTCACCTTCACATACAATGATGATCTGATACGAAATATTACCATATCAAAAACAATATACTCAGATTATAACATAACAGAGGTTCAGACATGTATGCGTGGGGCCACAGACCAACAAAATGTGATCAGTCACAAGGTAGCCTTCATCAAATTCAACATCAGTAACAAAAATATAAGGTGGGACCAAGTAAACCAGGTCCTAAATGATATAAACTAGGAAGATATCCTAAGCATCACGGATCCAAACCTATGTCTAGAACAAATTAACTCTGTTGCACTCGAGGTATGCATATTCCTTTAAGGAAAAGGAAGAGAAGATGTGAACTAGAAAGAGAGAGGCGCTCCTTATACAGGCGAAGGCAAAGAATAACAAAGCGGCTAAAAGATGCCAATATATCTGTAATACGAAGGGAGACACTGGTCAGAGAAATAGCAAACTTCGAACTTAAGGTAAAGGAATCTTACAGGAGTCAAAAAACATGGGAAGAACTAAAAGCCATATAAGAATTTGAAAGAAACCCAAAATATTTATTTTCTTTTGCCAAATCTAAGTCGAGAACAACATCCAGTATTGGGCCCTTACTTAGAGGAGATGGGTCCTACACAGATGACAGCAAGGAAATGAGTGAGCTACTCAAATCTCAATATGACTCGGTTTTTAGCGAGTCGATAACCAGACTGAGTCGATGAAATAAATAATTTTTTTTATGAAGTAGAGACAGAATTTGGTAGATTCAAACCTATCTGATATTATCCTGACGCTAAATGACTTCGAAAAGGCATGCCCATGCACTCTGCCCCAGGCTCAGACTCATGGAACTCCATCAAGAACTGCAAGAAGCTCCTATCACGTGCTTTTAACATCTTATGGAGACTTAGCATGGACACAGGAGTCGTCCCACAGCTGCTAAAACAACAGACATAGCGCCACTCCACAAAGGGGCAGTAAATCAATAGCAAAGAACTACAGACCGAAAGCGCTATCATCCCTTATCATAAATATCTTTGAAAAGGTTCTAAGAAGCAACTCCTCAATCGAGGTTCCTTGACGCTGGTGAGGGGCTCTTGATCTAGGGAATTGAATCTGTGCTCCAGTTCCTTGAACTGAGTCTGAATACCTTCTACCCCCCACACAGGTGATGTATAATCTGTACGGGTTTAGTGCTCCACATGATTATAATAATCTAAGAAGCAAGATCGCCACTCTAGATACCTATCAGTTGCACAACCCAGGGCTCTTGGGTTTAGAGCAGGTCACTCCTGCCTGTCCCAACTACTGAACCACTATGACAAGGTCCTATATGCTCTAGAAGACAAACAAACCGCTGATGTAGTATACACAGACTTTGCAAAAGCCTTTGACAAGTGTTACCATGGTGTAATAGCACAAAATGCGTAATAAATGAATAACAGGAAAAGTTGGTAGATGGATCTATAATTTCCTAACAAATAGAACACAAAGTAGTAGTACACAGAGTAAAGTCTGAGGCGACTTCTGTGAAAAACACTGTTCCACAAGGCACAGTACTCGCTTCCATCCTGTTCCTCATCCTCATATCTGACAGACAGGAATGTAAGCCACAGCACTGTGTCTTCCTTTGCAGATGACCCCCGAATTTGTATGACAGTGTTCTCCATTGAATACACTGCAAGACTCCAGGCGGACATCAACCAAATCTTTAAATAGGCAATAGAAAACAATATGAAATTCAATGATGAGAAATTTCAGTTACTCCGATATGGAAAACGTGAGGAAATTAAAACTACATCGGAGTATAAAACAAATTCCAACCACACAACAGAGCGAAAAACTAATGTAAAAGACCTGGGAAGGATAATGTCAGAGGATCTCATTTTCAAAGACCACAATATTGTATCAATCGCATCTGCTAGAAAAATGACAGAACGGATAATGAGAACCTTCAAAACCAGGGATGCCAAGCCCATGATGACACTCTTCAGGTCGTTTGTTCTTTCTAGGCTGGAATATTGCTGCACACTAACAGCACCTTTCAAGGCAGGTGAAATTGCTTACCTAGGAAATGTACAGAGAACTTTCACGGCACGCATAACTGCGATAAAACACCTCAATTACTGGGAACTCTTGAAGTTCGTAAACCTGTACTCCCTAGAACACAGGCGGGAGAGATACATTATTATATACACTTGGAAAATTCTAGAGGGATTAGTACTAAACTTGCACACGAAAATCACTCCATATGAAAGCAAAAGACTCGACAGACGATGCAATATCCCCCCAATGAAAAGCAGGGGTGCCACTAGCACGACAAGAGACAACACAATAAATGTCAGGGCCCCAAGACTGTTCAGTTGCCTCCCAGCATACATAAGAGGGATTACTAATAAACTAATGGCATTTTCCGAGAAGACGCTGAACAGGCACCTAAAGTCAGTACCCGACCAGCCGGGCTGTGGTTCGTACGTCGGGTTGCGTGCGGCCAAGAGAAACAGCCTGGTTGATCAGACCCTGATCCCCCATGAGGCCTGGTGACCGGGCCGGGGAAATTTTGAGCAGCATTTACTATTATTATTATTATGGCATTTAACAAAAAAAAATATGGAGAGAAAATATTTGAATGCACTCTTAGAAGTTTATTTAAGCAAGTAATAACTATTTTGGATTGTTTTTTAATGGTATAACTTTGGAAATATATATTATTTATTACAAGTAATTCACCAGAGGAAAAATTTAATGAATTACAGACAATAACAATGGAAGTTTTTCAGAAAAAGGGAGTGTAGTTGCTTAGGCGTATTCATTATTTTACTGTTAACAAATGTATAACATATTGAAATATATGAAAATCTTTTTCTAAAAACATTTGAAAAATATGATCATTTAAAAATAGGAGTGTAGCTTATAAACATCATATGAAAGGTGACAGTAAAATTGTGAGCTTTGGTTCGTATCATTAGAAAAATCATGAATGGTAAAACATGTGGAGAAAATTCTCCAAAGGGGGGGGGTATGCGCCCTTACTACCCTTGGTAAGGGCCCTCACCCTTTCCTCCCTTAGGAAAGGGCCAGAGGAGGCGCGTCTGGCTGAGAAAAACAATTTAATTCAAGCCAGATGTACTGTCAACAGTGTGTCAAGAATTGTGCTGACCACAGCACCACGAGGCACCTCGTGGCACCACATGGCTGCACGAGACTGCAAAAGGCAGCACCAGCGGGCAGATTGAATACAGGCTCTGTAGAGGTCACACGACTCTAGGGGTCATGCAGCGCGAGGCGACGTAAATCAACAGAGACATTAGTCGTTCGCGTCCGTTATTTTTAATTTTTAATCTCCACTAACGTCGGGAAATAAGATAAGAACTCTGTTCCAATGCGTTTAGTGAATAACATCAACATTGCAGTATATTCAGAAGTGTGCGCAGCTTCTTACTGCAAAAAGACAAACGTAGAGACAATCGCAAGTGAATTCCATCGAAACAAGACGGTGATTCTTCAGCGGCATTCTACGATCAAGACAGCATTTCCGCCGTATATGGTGGAGCCAACACCATCGCTCAAAGTTACACGAGCAAGGTAAGAATTTGATGTTCTGGTCAAACAGGGGACTGCGCAGTTCTTGTAGTCAAGAACATTAAATTATACCTATTGACGGCGGTTATGTGGACTTTTAGTCCAAACACGTGAGTGTAAATTCAGTCTGGAATCAAAGACTGAAATATGGACATACGCTCCTTTGGGGCAATATATTATAATAAACCACGTGTATTTTTTCCATACAGCCCTGTGGAGAATGAGGCCATAGATGGATCCCCTGAGAAGGTGTTGGGTAAGGCTGCGACATCTTGGATTCATCAATAAGCTAAGTAGTAGCAAACCATACATTCCATGTTATCGTGGGAGCCCAACCTCCACAAAATAAGTATATTTTATTCTGGGCGAGACATTCGATGCCAACGATAATATATTTTGTATGTTGTTTGTTGCTGGTTGTTGTGAGAGCTATGCAAGCACCGCTAGTATCATCAGTAAGTCGACTTCGATAGACATGAGAAATTCATCACTGAAGACTATGACTCGCATGAATATGTTGATGAAAATATTCTTTATGCTTCAGCTGCTAAATTTTTCATAGACCAAAATTTCAGGAATTAAATTCCGGAGTTTAATTAAGAAGTTCATTTTCTGTAGTTGCGGCGTTGATCCGGTCACTAACAGATTTCTTTCAGTGTTTTCTAGATCAGCGCTTTAGTAGACAAATGCTTTGCTTTTACACTGAGCTACTCTGTAAGTCAATCAGTTGCATCTTAAAATTATCCAGATGCATCAGTGCAACATTTCCAAATTCATGTTGTCTATGCAACATTCTCTACACAGTTTTTAAATTTTGAAGTTTTGTCAAATGGCCTGAACTTAGTAAATCTTAAAGCTTATTGTCCATCAGTTGAATCAATAATTCTTGAAAATTGCATTAAAAGGCTCTGAATGTTTTCTTTAGGTTTGGGAAGTTGTTAAAAGTGACATTGTCATTTACTAAAGACAAATGAATTTGGTCTAA
Source organism: Cherax destructor (assembly GCA_009830355.1). Lineage (NCBI taxonomy): Eukaryota > Metazoa > Arthropoda > Malacostraca > Decapoda > Parastacidae > Cherax > Cherax destructor. The sequence goes on along the minus strand of WNWK01001623.1, from coordinate 201,616 downwards.
ACACTCAACAAGTCGTTGAAAGACATAACTTTGACTGAACCTACGAACATTGTTGTACATTATTAGTCTTGTGACGAACTTGTTGTACTTATTATGTCTGTGTCACCGAACATTGTTGTACATTATTACTAGTCTTGTGTGCACCGAATTCACCTCGCTCATTAAATTCTGAAATCTTCCTTTTTAAAAACAGGTGCAGAAATAAAATTGACTACCTTCCTAAAATTCTCGCAACTTCAACCTCTTTTTCGAGGACGTTTTTGCACACGAAGCCTCCTCTTATATAATACAATGAAAGCCTGTCAGTGGATGTTCAACATTTTGCAAACATTTAAAAAATTCTCTTTACCGATCATGCTGGGTGCATCGTCAGTCGTCTCTGAAACTTTTTTTTTGTTGTTGTTGTAGGTCAACCCGTCGATTAGGCAGTTCGTTAATTAATTCCTTACATATTTTAGCCTCAGTGGTATGTTCAGGGAAAGTGTCCAAGTTAGCCAGTACTTCGCACACTTCATCACCCCCTGTAAAATCGAACAATAATAGCTAGCCTAGCCGAGCCTAGCCTAGCCTAGCCGAGCCTAGCTGATGCTGGAACAGCACTGTTCTCATCAAGACAGAGTGAAAACAGTTTGCTTGAATTTTTATCATTAGTTAACTGATCTATTTTGTTTTAGTCTTTAATATTCTATAATTTTCTGGGTTTCTGTTCATTGGCAAATCATTAATGTGATGAATATTTTTTTCCCTCTGGAAAACCGTCAGTAAAGAAAAGAAGTACACCCTGGATATGATTGTTTAATATACTCCACTACACTGAGTGGTTTTTGCATGTTGAGTAATCTTCGAAGTGTCAAAACCAGCAGTAAACTGACTTGGAATTACCTGAAACAAATTTCATCAAAACATATGACTGCATTTTTTTCCTTCATTTCTCGATAAACGTGTTCTTTCAAGTGCATGCTTCCAGTGCATGCTTCCAGTGCATGCTTCCAGTGCATGCTCCCAGCGCATGCCACGTAGCAACTTTCTATTCGCTTCCCACCTTGGGCCAGCGTGACACAGGTTCGCCATAACTCTATTCTAATGTATAAACTATACTTTGTGTGTGCTGCGGTTACGATAGCTTCAAACATCAAGTATCTGTGATGAGTTAACGTATGTTTATTAAATAAAATAATGTAGTCACATCTTTTCACTGGTTTGAAGGCAAATATTCGTCTAATATTCATATTTCGACATAGTATTTGATTCGTTTAAAGTTAAATATGTAAATGACATTTACTGTGAGTTACAATTTCAAGCAAATTCTATTATTACATAGACTCAAGAATATATCATACTGTGTCAAATGATCATTTGACACAGTATGATAAATGGTAACTAACCATAACATTCTTTGTGAGGACAACTGTTGAAAGAAAATTGTATCAGTTTTCATTAAAATTTTTACTATTTTTATTGTATGATTATGCAATATGCCACTAATTTCCACTCTGTATGTATAGTATACTGTGATTAATAATTCACGGATTGTTAAATAGAATCCCAGGTGCGTTGGGCAATTATATATAAGTGCAGTGTAAACTGCTGTATTAATCTTCAAGAAAAAGTAAATTGTTGGAACAGGAGGATTGTTTGTACACCATTCTGTGTAAACCTCTATATACTACAGATGTCTAGTACCTTGTACTCTGATTGTCATGGTAAAATTTGGTTAGTAACTATCAGATGCTGTACTCGACTAGAAGTCTTCGTAACTGATACCGAAAAGCTGGTTGAAAAGGAAAGGCATGTTAGGAAACACTTAGGACATATTAGAAAAAGCTTCTATCCTGGGACCTTTGCTCACTCCTAACAATGTTATAAGCTGGAAAAGATCAAGGTCCCTGGACTGAAACCTTTTCTAATAAATATGTCTTTGCATGGGCCAGTAGGCCTGCTGCAGTGCTCCTTCTTACGCTCTTATTCTTGCTCACGTCTCTTTTAAAAACCACTGGATGTCATGTCAAGAATTAAGAGAAAAATATAGCTTGTATCTTCATGGGTTTTTTCGGAGGGGAAAGTAATTAAAAAAATGGATGAGACTGAGATGGGATTGACCTCATTCTCTCCAGGTCAGTGGGTTTTTTTTTTATTTAATATTGTTGAAGGTTTTGGACCAAGAAGAAAACCGAGGTGGGAATTATTCCGGTGATCGTTATTAGTGGAGACTACAGTAGTTCACATATGAAAGGGTTTAGGAAAAAAGCTTATCAAAGGCAAATCTCCATTTGAAAACTGATAGCTGCATTTGCCCTCTTGTCGATCCCCCATCTTATTACTGGCTAATGTGCTTCGGTAAATCGTTGTTTATATTAAAAAAATGTGTTTTACGAAAAATATTAATTTTTTTTCCTTACAGTTCATTCAGTTTTGATGTAATATGTATTTTATGGAATTTCCCAAATATATAAAAAATGGAAACTTCGCAGAATAAGTGTCTACACAGCTGAAATGTGAATATAATTTCTGCTGTAACCAATAAAACACTTTAATGGAATGTGGAAAAAGTATGAAATTTCGCTTAATTTTCAATTCACTGATTTGAAGAGCTTGTAAACCAAGAAAACGTTGTGATGTTTGCATTGTCCAAACTACATTAAAACATCTTAATTGTTCTAATTTGCATTCCAGTCCCATATATTTTACCGATACATTGTCTGGTTTTCACTCCTAAATGTCATCATTCCCTGAGGAAGCAACTCTTAATCAGGTGGAGCGTCTCCTTCATTCTCCCTCAATCTCTCTAACAATTTCACAAACAATATTCTCCGTCGAGCTGTCATAAAATTGATGTGCACGAAATATTTTGTTTTCTGGATGCATTTCAGCGTTTGTGATTGTGTGAGCGTTGTTGTGTCACGTGCGACGCTATGATTGTATGCATCCATCGTTGTTTTCACTTAGTTGAGTTTGTCTATTTGGATTCGTAAGCTCCTGGCCCCTCATATTAATTTTTAAATGTGTTGCTAATTCCTGATCATTAAGGCCTGATCATATCTATTCTTTAAATTGCGTGATGCTTTGTTGTCCCACACCTCTTCATCTAGTTTCTTCTACAGGATTTTCTCACAACATGGACACTGAAAATGTGCTAAATGTTAGTTCACTGGTTCATCTGCTTCTGTTGCTGCTTTCTGCCTCTCGTGGCTCCAGCTGCTTGCTTCTCAAACATCCACTCTCTATCCACATTATCAGATCTCAAGAGCATTTTATATCATGATCACTTTGCCATTTTTAACCATTTCTGTTTCCATTATTGTGATGAAGTATTCCTTAAGTTTCTGTTCATAATCTAATCGCCCAGGTTTCAACATAATTTTGTGAACTTTTGGATATTTAGATAAAAAAGCAGGAAGTATCTTAAAGGTATCCCTTCGGTGATACATAATTATGATTGCTGCTTTCTTTTTTGTGTTGAACTACAGTATATATTAACAAAGAGCCTTGTATAATACACTGAATCTGCTGTACCTTAAATCAAGTTGTCATTTTTGTCTCATTTGAAAGGCGATTAGATGCTGTAAATTGTTTATTTTGAAGGATTGTTTAATTAATATACGCGTCTGTGGCCGTGTTGGAAATGCTGATTATCATAATATTAATGAAGATTTTTATGGTAAAAATAGCAGTTATGTGCTTCAGATATGTTTAACCATAAAAAATGGTGATGAAATCTGATTCCTCATCTTATATTAAGTGATGGATCATTCATACCTCCATCTTATTTCGTTGCTAAAATATGTATGACAATGGAGCATGATATTTTTCTAGACCTACAGGGTTTCAGAGAGGTACAATGGAGTTCCTAAGGAATTTTTTTTTTCTGCCCTTCGAGATCGATTATTCATGACTCCAAGAATCTAAGAAACACCATGGTCAAACTTGAACATTGCCTATGAATTAAGGCATCAGTGAGTCACGCTCACTACATGGGTTTTTGCCTATAGGTTACGATCTACATTTCCCTGTAAACAATATTTTTCTCTGTTCAATATATAACCTTCCTTTCAGAAAAAAAATCTGTCTTCCTTGCACGAATAACCTCACTGACAACGTATGTATTAGCATGCCTTTCTTTTCTGAACTTTATTCACGAACTCTTTCTTTCCTGTACAATTACCTCAACTATGGTTTGATTTCATTGCATCTCTGTACACTTTTCTCCATCCTAACATTCAGGACCACTTGATCACTACCTCCAAGAGGTTATTTTTCTTCCATATTATTTGTGTCTACTTAAGATAGGTAAAAAACAGATCCAATTTTCCTAGTTTATCCTCATCTCGTAACAATGTGAATTTTTCGGCATGTTGATTGAAGACGTTTCTGATCATCTATTCATCTATATGATTCGTAGCTCTCTTGTTCCATTTCCATTTGATTTAGTCTTCTATGACTAGTAAGGAGTATAAGCCAGGAAAGAAGAAATGATAATTGAAAGAGGACCAGAGGTAAAATAAATATGGATATAAGGGTGAAAGGAAGATAAATGAACGAAGAAGGCGAGGAAGGGGAGAAAGGGTAAGCAGGAAGATTGACACGAAAATTAAGAGGAGTAAAATATTGAGAACAAATAGAGGGGATTGAAGGACACCTTTATAAATATACAAGTAAAACTGTATCAACAAAAGCTGTTTCCTGGTCACTTTACTAAAATAATTTTTTATAAACAGGATAATGAATTATGTAATTCTTAGCTAAGAACGCCTTAATGTAGCAGTGAGACTACCAAGGATTCTTCTATGGGTTCAGTACCTAATGTAGGTTCAGAAGAATTGTTCCAACTTTGCTAGATTTACTCTTATATGCTAATTACTTTTTTTCAATATGATCAAAAATTCAGATTTATTAGAACAGGGATAAAGAGAAAGTTGATGAGAGGTATGGAAAGTGGCATAAGCGAAAGATAAATTAGAGGTCAAGCGAGTCTGAATGGAGGACATGTATGGAGGAAAGAAGGGGAGATGGTGGACAGTAGACTAGGAAAAGAACAACTAATGATAGAAGGACTAATATAGAAGTGTGGTAGGGATCAATATATGAGTTTCAAGATAGTGGAAGGAAGTGATGAAGTGAAGGGGAAAAAGGTGGAGCAGATGGCTGCAAAATGCAGAGGATAGTAAATTGTGATATGAAAGAGAAACCAAAGACATGGATGGTGGAAGGGAGAGATGGCAGTGTGAGAGCAATCTTCTCAGTCAGCGTCAGTATATTACCTTAGTCAAGAAAGACAAATGTGGGACGCAGATGTAGGAATGTAAACATTTTTAGCTGATATTATTATTTATACTTTAAAATGCACTCACTGGGTCTCTCATTTCAGTCTTCACTATATTTGTTGGTATTATTATATGTTATAACTGCCTAAACCTAACTATAGATAAATAAAGAAAATCTGGAAATTAGTTTCAAATTGAACATGAGACATAGACGTTTGTTGTAGGAACATGGATTGGTGTGAGAGAGAATGTGGGATAGATTTAGGAAGGAAGGAAGGAAGGAAGGGTAGATTGAGGAAGAGAGGGATTGATTGATCAAGTGAGAGAGGGAAATACGTTTTGGAAGAATAAGACCTTCGAAATCCAGGAGGAATAGAAATAAAGAAGCAGAACGTAAAAACCAAAGAGCAAGCCTAAATGAAAGACAAGAGAAAATGGAAGGAATGCTGGGGAAAAGGAAGGTGAATGATAAAAGTGAGAAGATGGAGAACGGAAAGAGGGGGAACAATAGTTTAAGTAATGCAAAATGGTGAGAATGGAAGAGACTGGGGAAGGTAGGAGGGGGGGGGGCGCACAATTGGAAAAATAAGAAATGGAGAAACAGGAGACAGAGGATGAGGTATAGGAGGGGAAGGGAAGGGAAGGGAAGAGAAGAGAGAAAAGGGAAAGGGAAGGGACAGCAGTTACTAGGCGGAGCTCGGAGAATTACAATGCTCGGAGACCTGTGCTTATCCTGTGCTGTTCATAAAATTATCCTCCTGGGAGACCTTCACGATCTTCCACGTATGAAACAATTGTGTATATTATCAAGGCTTGTTGTTTAATCATTGATTCCCTTTACTTCTGGCCCTACTTCATTCATCCTCCTCAGTGGGCAGTCCCACTTCATTCTTCAGTGATCCTCAGTGGTCAGCCCCACTTCATTCTTCAGTGATCCTCATGGTCAGCCCCACTTCATTCTTCAGTGATCCTCAGTGGTCAGCCCCACTTCATTCTTCAGTGATCCTCAGTGGTCAGCCCCACTTCATTCTTAAATGATCCTCAGTGGTCAGCCCCACTTCATTCTTCAATGATCCTGAGTGGTCAGCCCCGCTTCATTCTTCAATGATCCTCAGTGGTCAGCCCCACTTTATTCTTCAGTGATCCTCAGTGGTCAGCCCCACTTCATTCTTCAGTGATCCTCAGTGGTCAGCCCCACTTCATTCTTCAGTGATCCACAGTGTCAGCCCCACTTCATTCTTCAGTGATCCTCAGTGGCCAGCCCCACTTCATTCTTCAGTGATCCTCAGTGGTTAGCCCCATATTCTTCAGTGATCCTCAGTGGTCAGCCCCACATTCTTCAGTCATCCACTTCATTCCCATTATTTATCACAGCTTCATTCGTCAATGAACGTCAGTTTTCAGCACCACTTCATTCTCCGTCCCATTTAATTAATTAAACGTGCGTTATTCTTTATTATAGTGAGAAATTCCTTCTTTCATAATCATTTATTTGTGCTACGTTATTTCCTTACATATTTTATCCACTTCGAAGTGTAGAGATTCCATCATTAAAGTCCTCATTCACTTGAATTTAACAAAGAATTGTGCTGAAATTTTTAACAACGAGTCAAAGCCTATTAATTTTATATGCTAATTCATATGAGCCAGTAATAATAATCTAAATTGTTCTGCTAATATTATTATTGCATAATTCTAGTATTTTAAAGCTGAATTGTACACTATATTCTTTTTCATTTACTTTAAGATTACTGATTTTTTTTTAACTTTTCCACTGAATGCAGATTTTTTTTTTTACCACAGGAGAATTTGTTCTTGTGTCTTGTGCTAACTCAGTATTTCGTATATTATGGCATTCTTATGAATAAGATTTTTAATCATATTTGCCATTTTTACTAAAAACAAATTTTGCTATTTACCATTTTTTTGGCAAATTCTTTATAAATTCCGCCAGTTTAATTTTCTTTTAACATTTGCTTTAGATAATTTCATTCTCGACATTTACTCTTTAAGTCATATTCATAAATAGATATAGTACTATGTATTTCAATCTTTAGTTCCCCATCAACATTTATCAAAGTCGTTTCTAACCTTACAGTTTCAATAAATAATAATAATAAATAATATCTTTATTTACTACAAGTACATGTACAAGGTATACAGTCCTAGCTGACATCAATGACATACTACTATATAGAAAGGCACTTGTTATGCAGAGCATTTCGGGCAAATTAGGTCAGTTTTGTCCCACACCAGTCGACTAACACCCAGGTACCCATTTTACTGATGGGTGATCATAGACAACTGATGTAAGGAAACACGTCCGATGTTTCCACCCCTTCGCCGGGAATCGAACCCGGACCCTCACCGTGTGAAGCGAGAGCTTTAGCCACCAGGCCACGGGGCAATACTTGTATATCAGTTATGATATTTTCTCCTTCAAGTAATCGAGCAAATGGAAATGTCTGTCTGCAGCTGCTGCTTCTTCCTTCAACAACACTGGTAAGCAAAATAAAATAGGTTTGTTTGTAATACAATGTAGGTGTTTGTATGTAATACAATGTAGGTGTTTGTATGTAATACAATGTAGGTGTTTGTATGTAATACAATGTAGGTGTTTGTATGGAAGTCGAAACTGAGCTACCACGTCAGGATTTTTAGATAATGGAAAAATATTTAATTACAGGAATTCTTTATTTATAAATCATGTTCCATCAACATTTACAGCACAGGTAATATAATGACCCATTTAATTTAAAACTTCTTACCTTTTGTAAAATTACTAAAAATGCTTGAAGGTCATTGAGCAACACTCACTAGAAGTAGAAAATATTTAAAAATGTTTTAAGCATTTGACTTTAGGCTTAAGATTAACAATGGTGTGTCTGAAGAATCCAACAGTATTTCACCATCATGTTGTGACTGTAATGCCCCTGACAGCGTGCCTCCATTGTATTAATATCCTGATGAAACCTTTCGCCATATTCATCACTAACAGCACCAAGAACTGATGGAACGAATTCCAGGTGTGAATAAAGAATGTGCATTTTCAGGGACATTCGACAACCCAGAGCTATTACATTTAACCCTAACACAGCATAAATGTCTGCATGTGCCTTTCTAGGAAGCTCTGGATAACTTGTATGAAAGCTTTTCATGCAGCCAGCTTCAGTGGGGTCACGTTTTGATATGAAGACTGTGTGGGATAACAGTTAACGTATTTGTGGTCAAACAAATACTTCATTCCAAATTTTGCTTCAATAAAAAAGCCTCACATATTTTTAAGGTCAATAAATTCTGCACCTTCACAAAATTCTCATTAGACTCAACTTTATATGCAAATGTGGTATGTATAACTTCTGAGGTTTCAACAGTGGTACATGTATGTTGAATTTCCTAGAATATTGTCCTTTTTTTTTGCCGGTCGTTCTTTGATTTTGAAGTGCGTATAGCATCGTCATGACGTTTCCACAAACAAAAGTAACAGGCGTTACTTCTGTTTATAAGTCCCCCACATACATTCTACTTGTGGTCATTGCATTTTGTTAGAGTAGAATTTCCGTGAACTCGAATGTTTCCATTAATCCCACAGACTGAGTCCCTGGCACAGATGACATCTTCATATTGACCTTGTTGGACTCTCCATTCATCACAATGGTGTTCATGATTCAGTCTCATCACAAGACCACTCACATTAGTACAGAAACACACACCATTCACATTTCATAGAATGCCGCCAGACATGTAAAAGGCTCCACTTCCGTAAGCGAAATTCAAGTTGTTATTCCCTCTGCTTTGATAGGCCATTTAACTCCTGTAGAGTGATTAGGTGAGGTTGTTTCAAAGTCTAAGATTCCGGTGGTTCATAAAGATCAGTGTTATCACTGCTCTCATGCTCAGTGTTATAAACAGTGGAACTGGTCGTTTAAGTAACTGACAAGTTGATAAATGAGGCACTTGTCCAACATTTGCGTAACTTTATTCTGGAAACGTTTCGTCAGTCAATGGCTTCATAATTATAATACAGAGAAGAACGGTGGAAGGAGGACGCTGAAGTAATCAGCTCTCAGCCTAGAGTGTTCAGTCCATTAATCTTGGTAAAAGTACAGAATATGCGCGGACTTTGTTTTAACCTGAAACTTGTTGGACAGGACCATTTGCCTCTTGAAACTCTGTAATTGGAAAAAGCAACACTGGATTTCATGTAGTGGTCTGCCGCTGCCAGACGCAAAATAGAAAAATAATATTATAAATAATCTTATTCTAATATTTTCTAATCCTTGTATATAGGGTAAAGATCAACCAAATAGTGAAAAAAAATCTAATGCTGGTTTTTCACCTCAAAAATATTTTGTCAATGGGAAGAATTTTTTTTTGTTAAAATTTTCTGAAGCAAAAGCAGATGGTGGTGATTGTCGTCCCGCCTTCCTACTACCCCAGCAGCACCTTAGAACTATAACTCTTCATTTAACCAGATTACATAGGTACGTCTTGCTACTTACACTTAGAACACACTACATACACATGTACACAAATATTTATACACACCGATTTGAGTTTTCTTTTATTTTCTAAATAGTTCTTGTTCATATCTATTTCCTTTCATCTCCCTGAGGAAGTGGAAATCTTTTTGCCATGAGTGTCGTAAGACGCGACTAAAAGGTCGGGAGCAATGGGCTACGAGATTCTGAAGAAAGTTGCAGAGGTTCACGAATGAGTTTGGTAGGGTATGTAAAAATAAATTAAAAGTGAATGCAGGAAAGAGCAAGGTGATGAGGATAACCAAACAGTAATTAAACAACTGGAAATCAGATTGGAGGGAGGGAGCATGGAGGAAATGAATGTATTCAGATATTTGGGAGTGGACTTGTCAGCAGAGGGGTTCATGAAAGAAGAGGTGAATCAGAGAATTGATGAAGGAAAAACGGTGAGTGGAGCACTGAGGAGTCTGTTGAGACAAAGAACGTTATCCAATTGCTCTTATATGGGTGCAAAGCATGGTGGTGAATGTTGCAACAAGAAGGCTGGAGGCAGTGGAGATGTGTTTGAGGGCAGTGTGCAGTGAGACTATAATGCAGAGAATCCATTGCTTGGAGATTAGGAGGTGCATTATTTCTAAGTGTATTATCCAGAGGGCAGGGAAGGGTTGTTGTGATTTGGACATTTAGAGAGAATGCAACAAAATAGAATAACTTGGAGGGCATTTAAATCTGTAGTGGAAGGAAGGTGGGGTAGGAGTCGTCATAGGAAAAGTTGGAGGGAGAGGGGTAAAATAGGTTTTGTGTGCAAGGGACTAGGACATCCAGCAAGCGAGCATTAGCGGGTTAGAGCGAGTGGAGACGAATGGTTTTTATGACTTGACATGCTGTTGGAGTGTGAGCAAAGTAATATTTCTGAAGGGATTCAGAGAAATCGGTTAGCAGGGCTTTGAAGGAGGGGTGTTGATATGTTGCCAGTTTTTTAACTGTAGTGTATGCACGCCTCTGGCAAGACAGTGTTGGAGTAAATGATGATGAAAGTGTTTCTTCTTCTTTTTTGGGTCACCTTGCCTTGGTGGGAAACGGCTGATGAGTTAAAAAAAAAAAAAACAGATAAAATTAATAAGACATTCACATATATGAATTCATTAATATTACCTGTTATTTTACACTCTCCATCATTAAGTGGGTTAGAAAAGAAGTTCTAGATCTTGTTTTTCAGTGGTTATGTTTGGAAACATTTAACAAGATATATTGTCCGGTACTCAACTTCATCATACATACAAAACTGCACAGATCCATTTCCTATGGCACAAACTTCACTTGTTACCTCTCAACCTCTCCTGAGTCTGACCTCAGGGTACTCACATGCCTTATTACACTAAATGTAAGTGTATTTTGTATAAACTTCAATCCTGGACGACTCGTCGTAATAAAAGTTTCCCTGCAAACATTGCGTAATTTTTACTTGCTTTCAGAAAGTGAATTGTAACTATAGAAACTCCTTAGTTATTTTGTCACTGAAATAATAACTAATTTGCATGGCTAAAGTCAGACGTAAAATTTGAAGTTATGTAAAACTGCATGAATTGGAAAATGCTTTCAGCGATGTAACTTGCCTTTGTGAATAAATTTTTATGGTTCATGTAATGACTGCTTATGTAGAACCAAGATTCTCTGCTTTGAATCGAATTAAAACTTTCTCCAGAAATTTTCAAAGTCAAGCTTTGTCCCTCTATTATTTGAAAAGAATTCTTGCACAGTCTTCAGAGCAAACCAGAATTTTACAGCAAGGTTAAAGATCATTTTGCTTGAAAGACAATAAGAACTCCATTAACATACGTTTATACTCCATTGTAAATAACAATTAACCAAAACTTATCTCTTGAGGCACAAGTAGACAAAATAACATCAACAGTAGCAGCACAGGTTTGACTTGCAACCCTAAGAGTGGTTTTAAGGAATCTAGATAAATACTTGTTCGAAACGTGTTATTTTTTGAGAATGCACAGTGTGTTTGGAACCCATACTTAGTACACTACAAAATGAAGTTTTATGAAAGTAAAAAGAAGTCCATCGAGATTGGTACATGAATTGATGGAAATGGACTTTGTTGAAATAACGTAAGAACTAGATCTCATACAGCCGGAGTAGAAGGATGTGATTACAAGATACAGAATGCTATTAAATATTTTTTTTTATCTCTGGCAAGTCACGAGTCCATTGATTTGTTACGGATCTTGGTTAGTGATCCAGACAGGGCTTCTGCACTCTCTAACAGAATCGATGGTGACACCTAGTCAGGTCAACACTTCTCTTATTTGTCATTTTTCACGAGTTCTCCTCCATCCTTCTTCAGTCTAATTATCCGGTCGTTCAATGTGATTTTCCTTCTGACTGATTGTGAAAAAAGTTTGATTTAGACTTGAATTTTCTGATGTCATTCTCAAAATGGTGCTTAGCCTCTCTCTTCCCTCTTTTTTATTCTTCTCTGACTCCTTTTTTTATGGATCTTTGGTTTAACTAACAGCTCTCTTTACTTTTGCCACTTCTATTCTTCTTTTGTCACTTTCCATTCTTCGTTTGCCACTTCCTTTTCTTTTTTTGCACTTCCCTTTCTTTTGTCACTTCTCCCCTTCTTCCGCTTCTTCATCATCTTCAGAGTATGGGTGTCTCCCTGTCTCCCTGCACACTTACCTACTGCCCTTCTCCATCATCTCATTTGTTGACTTTCATTCAATTACCTCTTCAACTGCACTGCCTTCAGTAATTTTCTCATCACTTCAGAGTTCCCTCTTCTGAAGTCTAGCATTCATGGGGCTCTCATAATCTATTTTGATTATGTTCCATCCTCCTCCATCTCTCTCTCTCTTCTCTTTCTCTCCCCCCTCTCTCTCTTTTCCTCTTCCAGTACAATCTTTAACGATCATATATATAAAGGTCTCACCAACCACTCGCGTCATAGCGCTTTATGTTCCTCGTTCTCCATGTGCTTCCTGGTTCTCCCAATCAATTACTCTGTGGTTTAAATCACTTATGAGTATAGTATTGATTTAGTCCTGTGAACTCTCGGTTATAGTGTCAGTAATTGATTTGTTGTTTTATATTTCCGCTTCGGTTTCCTGCAGTTTTGGAGGTTAGATACAGATCACCAGTCTTCCTTTGTAGGCTGTGCCTGATAGACAAAATATATGATAACTCTTACCCCTTATCTGTCTGACGTTTTGGGTTATCCTAGGTTCTCTACACAGATGCTGCTATGTATGATAATCTATGTAAATGTATTTGTGTATACCTGAATAAACTTAATTCACAGCTCCTAGCCCCGCCTCTTCGCTGGCCGCTATTAGGACACTCTTCCCGCTCCATGAGCTTTATTATACCTCTTCTTAAAGCTATGTATGGATCCTGCCCCCACTGCATCATTTCCCAGACTATTCCACTTCCCGACAACTCTGTGACTGAAGAAATACTTCCTAACATCCCTGTGATTCCTCTGAATCTTCAACTTCCAACTGTGACCCCTTGTTGCTGTGTCCCATCTCTGGAATATCCTGTCTCTGTCCACCTTGTCGATTCCTCTCAGTATTTTGTATGTCGTTATCATATCCCCCTTTCTCTCCTGTCCTCCAGTGTCGTCAGGTTGATTTCTTTTAACCTCTCCTCGTAGGACATACCCCTTAGCTCCGGGACCAGTCTAGTTGCAAACCTTTGCACTTTCTCTAGTTTTCTTACGTGCTTAGCTAGGTGTGGATTCCAAACTGGTGCTGCATATTCCAATATGGGCCTAAGGTAAAGAGTGTACAGGGTCCTGAACGATTCCTTATTAAGATGTCGAAATGCTGTTCTTAGGTTTGCTAGGCGCCCGTATGCTGCAGCAGTTATTTGGTTGATGTGCGCCTCAGGAGATGTGTTCGGTGTTATACTCACCCCAAGATCCTTTTCCTTGAATGAGGTTTGTAGTCTCTGGCCCCCTAGGCTGTACTCCGTCTGTGGTCTTCTTTGCCCTTCCCCAATCTTCATGACTTTGAACTTGGTGGGGTTGAACTCCAGGAGCCAGTTGCTGGTCCAGGCTTGCAGTCTGTCCAGATCCCTTTGTAGTTCTGCCTGGTCCTCATTCGATTGAATTCGTCGCATCAACTTTACATTATCTGCAAACAGGGACACTTCAGAGTCTATTCCTTCCGTCATGTCGTTCACAAATACCAGAAACAGAACCGGTCCTAGGACTGACCCCTGTGGAACCCCGCTCGTCACCGGCGCCCACTCTGACACCTCGCCACGTACCATGACTCTTGTTGTCTTCCTGCAGGTATTCCCTGATCCATTGCAGTGCCTTCCCTGTTATCCATGCCTGGTCCTACAGCTTTTGCAATAGTCTGTTGTGTGGAACTATGTAAAACGCTTTCTTACAGTCCAAGAAAATGCAATCCACCCACCCCTCTCTCTCCTATCTTACTGCTGTCACCCTGTCATAAAACTCCAGCAGGTTTGTGACACAGGGCTTCCCAGCCCTGAAACCATGCTCGCTGTCTTTGATAAGCTCATTCCTTTCTAGGTGCTCCACCATTCTTCTCCTGATGGACTTCTCCATGACTTTGCATTCTATACATGTCAGTGACACTGGTCTGTAGTTGAGTGCTTCGTGTCTGTCTCCTTTTTTAAAAAATTGGGACTACATTTGATGTCTTCCATACCTCAGGTAGTCACCCTGTTTCTATAGAGTTGAAGATTTTAGTGGTACACATTGCCTTTGAGGTTTCTAGCTCACTTAGCAGCCTCTTCACTTCTTCCTCGGTTGTATGTATTGTGTCCAACACTTAAAGGTGTACCCCACCTCTCTGTCTCCTCTGTGAACACTTTTTGAATCTCATGCTGAACTCCTTAAATACTTCACAATCGTTTCTTGTGATCTCCTTCCTTCATTCCTCAGCCTGATCACCTGGTCCTTGACTGTCATTTTCCTCCTGATGTGACTGTACAACAGCTTCGGGTCAGATTTAGTTTTCGCTGCTGTCATTTTCGTATTGCCGTTGGGCCTCTCTCCTTACCTATGCATATTCGTTTCTGGTTCTACGACTACTTTCCTTATTCTCTTCTTCCATTCTTTAGTGCATTTGGTTTTGGCCCTCTACACCTTTGGGTGAACCAAGGGCTCACCCTAGCCTTCTCGTTATTTCTGTTACCCTTTTGTACAAACCTCTCCTCAGCTTCCTTGCATATTGTTGTCACATATTCCATCAAATTGTTTACTGAATTCCCTTCCAACTCTGTCCCACTGGACCCTGTGCAGGAAATTCTTCATGCCTGTGTAGTCCCCTCTCTTGTAGTTTAGCTTCATTCGTCCTGCCCTTCCTGCTTCCCTCTCCACTTGTAACTCTACTATGCAATCGAAGCTCAGAACCACATGATCAGTGGCCCGAGGGTCTTTCATATGTGATGTTCAAGAAATGTCAATGTCTGCACAACCCAAGGTGAATATTAGGTCCAGTCTTGCAGGTTCATCCTCTTCTCTCTCTCTGGTAGTGTCCTTTTACATGTTGGTGCATGAGGTTTTCAGTACCACCTCCATCATCTTAGCCCTCCATGTTTCTGGGCCCCCATGTGGCTCCAGGTTTTCCCAGTCGATTTTCTTGTGATTGAAGTCACCCATGTGTGTGTATGTGTGTGTTTACCCATATGTGGTTGCTGGGGTCGAGTTTTAGCTACTGGCTTCGCCTCTCAACTTGCCATTTGCCAGATTTATTCCTTCCTAACCTCGTGGGCTCTATTGTACCAGCTCTTCAACTATGCATGGAGCCAGCTTCCTTCACTTTTACGTGTAGGTCGTTTCACTTCCTGAGCTCCTTGAGGCCGAAGACAGACTTCCTGACATCTCTGAGGCTCATCTGAATCTTTAATTTCTAAATGTGCCCCCAAGTAACCGTTTGCTGCCTCCCGAACAGTACATTCATGTCTTCCCTATCAGTTCCACAGAATATTAATTATGTTGTTAACATTGTATATGTTTTACCAGTGTCTTTAGATTCCTTTCCATTATCCTTCTTCAAAATTCATACACCTTAGTTTACTAGCCTCGTTGTGCAACTCTGCACTCTTTCCGCTTTCACTCTAGAAAAGACATCCTGTTTCAAAGGTAATACATAATGTTACGGTACCCAATAAGAAATATATTGCTTGGAAAAAACTTGAAGCTCCGTGGAGATGCCTTCACCTCCTCTGAGCTGGACAGATACCTAAAGTCAGTCAGTGCCAGATCAGGCGGGTTGTGGTTCGTACGTTGGACTATGTGCAGCCAGCAGTAACTGCCTCGTTGATCAGGCCCTGATTCACCGATAGGCCTGGTCATAGACCGGGCCGCGGGGACGTTGATGCCCTCCAGGTAGACTCCAGGTAGATAGGATTAATGCAGGTTATCGTTCCTACATGCATTAATGTGTTCATTGAGGCGTGTTTCCAGGTTTCTTGCTGTTTCTCCTACATCAATCCTGTCGCAGCCTCCACAGCCATACCGGTAATCTAACAATATTAATATGTTTATATTTCCAAAGTATATCCTTGGGATCTTGTCGTGAGTATCCTTGGGAGAGCATGTCCAAAGTTGTGTGTGTCTTGCAGCGAATGTATCTTAGGAAAAGTGTATCCTACAGAGAATATATCATGGGAAAAATATATCCTAGGGAGTGTACTGAGAGGTGCGTGTCTAGTAGTCCCTGAGGAAAGTAGCCTGGGTAAATACACAAATAACCCGCACAAAGGAGAAACTCATGACGTTTCAGTCTAACTTGGACCCTTAACTAGACACAAACAAGCGCGAGGAAAAGGCAGCCAGTATATATACGAGAGGAGGCGGGGCCGGGGCCGGGGCTGGGAGAAGTAGAACAGAGGGAACAAGAGGAGGCAGTAGTGTAATTGTAGAAGTGGTGGTAGTAATGGTAGTAGTATAAGTAATGCAACAATGGAACAGTTGGAAGTAAGAAGGGAATAATGGTAGAGACAAGAGTCCCTGAGTGGAGTGTTATTGAAGCAACAGAAGTAGTTAGGTGTCCCATAGATCGATCGCTAGCGCACTCAACTCTGACACTGAGGTCTGAGGATCGATCCCACAGTACGCATGGAAAACATTTGGACGTGTTTCCATAAGACATCTGCTGTCCCTCTTCACCCATCAGTAAAATGAGTACCTGGGTGTTAGTCGACAGGTGTGAGTTGCATCCTGGAACAAAACTGACCTAATTTGCCCGAAATAACAAGGGGCTTTCTATATAGTAGTATGTCATTGATGTCAGCTAGACCTGCATACCTTGTACATGTACTTGTAGAAATAAAGATATAGTAGTAGTAGTTATGTTGGTAGCATAAGAGCATGAGAACAAATGGGCTACTGCAGAAGAGCTAATAGCCCACGAGGGTAGGACGTAAACCAAGGGGAAAAAATAATTGGACACAACCCAACTAAGCAGAAGAAAAGAAAGGCAAAGAAAATATAAGAAGGGAGAAGAGGTAAGGCGAGGAGGAGATAAATATCAGGTCAAATCACTAGTGTTCTGAAGTTTGGAGCATTTGACAATGTAATGAGAAAGGAAGGCATCTACAGAGACAAAATACTAAGATTCATATTAAGAAAGTTGTGTATAAGAGATGCTTCAACAAGACGGCGTCTGTGAAGGCTACAAGAAAAGTAGACTGTTTTGCAAGAGGACCAGTTAACAGGATGACCGTGGTCTCTACCATGACATAACAGACCATTATTGGTCTTGGCAAGTCTAAACACTTCTTTGTGCTCTTCTTATCTGTCATAAAGAAAGCGGCTAGTCTCTCCAAAATATTGGAGAGGACAAGAGGATCAGGGAATGGAGTAGACTCTGGAAGCAGCTGTTGCAGGAAGAGAAGAAAGAACTAGATTACTACAAAGGGTGTTGATCATAACGCGACACCCCCGTAGGGCCTCTCTGAAGACATGGAACCCAAATTAAAGAAGCCAAACCAACTTCACGCCTGCCTGAGGCATCTGTGGATCATAAGAAATATGCCGATATATTCAAGAAGAAAATACAGGTGAAAAGTTTGTGAATGTTTCTTGAGAGATGTTTCGCTCACTAGGAGCTGTATCAATTTATATACGGACACATAAGAATTAATTAAGATTTAAAGAGGCTGTATTAGTTGAATAAAGAAACATGAGAGTGAATAGACTCTTCACTGTTAATTTATTGTTTACTCCACATTAAGATTCAGTCTCGATCAATCAATACATTACATCACAAGTTACTACCACAGGGATTGTTGAAAGAAATGCTGCCACCTTATGATTATTTTTTGACAGATTTTTTAATGCATTTATCACAAATGCTCTTCAATGAGTTATCAGAATAATGCAAAAGCTAAAATGATTTAGCCATCACATTATCAGAAAACCACTATATTTTTCCTTACAGTATTATGTAACCTTGATACAAACAATCAAAATGCTAAATGATTATACCACAAATACTAATTTTTAGTCGTCTTTCTAAAAACACATACAGTGAACTTTGGGAAATAACTTTCGTTGATTTACTATTAATATGAAAGGTGAAAAAGCATTGCCAGACGTGTGGGTTAATTCCGGCCGCAAGTACTGTCCTCATTCTATATACGTGGTCACTTAAAAACAACAATTACCTGGCACATATGACCTTTCATAAGAGTTATGCCAACTCTCGGGAGTTGGCTTCTCATTTATACCTTTAAAATCCTTATATGCCCAAAAAAAGTTTTTCACTACATTTTCTCCCACATTGATTTTAAAAAGAAACTTTTTTTATTTACTAACACATCTCCAACATGGAAAGGTTTTAACTCCACACATTCTAGGATTTAGAAAAGTCATTACGTAAAATCGTATAGTACTTCTTGAGTTCCAAAACAAAACCATCAGTCTCTTTTTTTTAAACTACTTTCGATGCCTCCCCCCCCACACACACACACAAACACACACATAAATACACATAAGCACACACACTCAGGGACATCCCAACGTAATAGCAAAAAGTCATTTAGTTAAAAGCCCACCTGTCCTGTCCTGTCCTGTCCTGTCCTCCTAGAGCTGTAAAAAAGCAAACCATCACAGACTCTTTTAAAAGCATTAAGACATTCTACTCTCAGGCATCCACATGTGCACCTCCTTGAACACACACACACACACACACACACACACACACACACACACACAAGGGTCAGAGGAGACATGATAACGACATACAAAATACTGCGGGGAATCGACAAGGTAGACAGTGACAGGATGTTCCAGAGAGGGAACACAGAAACAAGGGGACACAACTGGAAGCTGAAGACTCAGATGAGTCAAAGGGATGTTAGGAAGCATTTCTTCAGCCACAGAGTAGTCAGAAAGTGGAATAGTCTTAAGATATAGTGAGGCAGGAACCATACACAGTTTTAAGACGAGGTATGATAAAGCTCATGGAGCAGGGAGAGCAGAGACCCAGTAGCGCACAGCGAAGAGGCGGGGCCAGGAGCTGAGTCTCGACCCCTGCAACCACAATTAGGTGAGTACAATTAGGCGAGTCCACATATATTCACACACACACATACATATATTCACACACACACACATACATATATTCACACACACACACATACATATATTCACACACACATATATTCACACACACACACATATATTCACACACACACACATATACATATATTCACACACACACACACACACACACACACACACACACATATATTCACACACGCACACACACACACACACACACACACACATATTCACACACACACACGCGCGGGGCTAGGAGCTATGACTCGACCCCTGCAGCCACAACTAGGTGAGTACACACATTAACACACACACACACACAAACAAACACATTGCATTTTCCTGGACTGCAGGAAGGCCTTCGACACAGTTCCTCACATGAGATTGGTAAAGAAGTTGGAAGAACAAGCAGGTATAACAGGAAGGGCACTGGAATGGATCAGGGAATACCTCAAAGGGAGGCAACAACGGGTCATGGTGCGTGGTGAGGTATCACAGTGGGCGCCTGTGACGAGTGGTGTACCGCAGGGGTCAGTCCTAGGACCAGTGTTATTCCTGGTTTATGTAAATGACATGACGGATGGGATAGACTCAGAAGTGTCTCTATTCAGGATGATGTGAAAATAATGAGAGAATCACATCAGAAGAGGACCAGGCAGGGCTGCAACAGACCTGGACAAGCTCGACATCTGGTCTAGCAGTTGGCTTCTCGAATTCAACCCCTCCAAATGCAAAGTCATGAGGATCGGAGAAGGGCAAAGACCGCTGACAGAGTACAAGCTAGGCGGACAAAGGCTACAAACCTCGGAAAGGAGAAAGACCTTGGGTGAGTATAACGCCTAGCACGTCTCCGGAGGCACACATCAACCAGATAACTGCGGCAGCATATGGGCGTCTGGCAAACCTTAGATTAGCGTTCCGTTACCTTAACAAGGAATCGTTCAAGACACTGTATACCGTGTACGTCAGGCCCATACTAGAATATGCAGCACCAGTCTGGAACCCACACCTGGTCAAGCACGTAAGGAAACTAGAGAAAGTGCAAAGGTTTGCGACAAGGTTAGTTCCACAACTCAGGGTCTGTCTTATGACGAAAGGTTGAGGGAAATAGGACTAACAACACTGGAGGAAAGAAGGGTCAGAGGAGACATGATAACGACATACAAAATACTGCGGGGAATTGACAAGGTAGATAGTGACAGGTTGTTTCAGAGAGGGAACACAGAAACAAGGGGACACAACTGGAAGCTGAAGACTCAGATGAGTCAAAGGGATGTCAGGAAACATTTCTTCAGCCACAGAGTAGTCAGGAAGTGGAATGGACTAGAGAAAGATATAGTGGAGGCAGGAACCATACATAGTTTTAAGACAAGGTATGATAAAGCTCATGGAGCAGGGAGAGCAGAGACCCAGTAGCAGACAGCGAAGAGGCGGGGCCAGGAGCTGAGTCTCGACCCCTGCAACCACAATTAGGTGAGTACAATTAGGTGAGTACACACCCCGGTGGCCTAGTGGTAAGGCTCTCGCTTAACGCACGGAGGGCCCGGGTTCTATTCCCGACGGGGCGGAAACATTTCGAAGTGTTTCCTTACACACACACACACTCACACACATACATACAACAGGCCTAGTGTCAAATCGACATGTGCCTAGGACAAAATGGTAACTAACACGCAGGGAGAGTGACCCAGTAGCGGCCAGTGAAGAGGCGGGGCCAGGAGCTATGACTCGACCCCTGCAACCACAACTAGGTGAGAACATACACATACACACATACACGTCTACACACATTTGTGGTAGATTGCATTTTCTTGGACTGTAAGAAGGCATTTGACACAGTTCCACACAAGAGATTAGTGCAAAAGCTGAAGGACCAAGCAGGGATAACAGGGAAGGCACTACAGAGTGGGCGCCTGTAACGAGCGGGGTGCCACAGGGGTCAGTCCTTGGACCGGTGCTGTTTCTGGTATTTTTTAACGACATGACGGAAGGAATAGACTCCGAAGTGTCCCTGTTTGCAGATGATGTGAAGTTGATGAGAAGAATTCAATCGGAAGAGGACCAGGCAGAACTACAGAGGGATCTGAACAGGCTGCAGGCCTGGTCCCGCAACTGGCTCCTGGAGTTCAACCCCCCAAGTGCAAAGTCATGAAGATTGGGGAAGGGCAAGGAAGACTGCAGACGGAGTACAGTCTAGGAGGCCAGAGCCTACAAACCTCACTCAAGGAAAAGGATCTTGGGGTGAGTATAACACCGAGCACATCTCCTGAGGCGCACATCAACCAAATAACTGCTGCAGCATATGGGCGCCTGGCAAACCTAAGAACAACATACCGACATCTTAATAAGGAATCATTCATGACCCTGTACAATGTGTACGTTAGGCCCATACTGGAGTATGCAGTGCCAGTTTGGAACCCTCACCTAGCCAAGTAAGTAAGAAGACTAGAGAAAGTGCAAAGGTTTGCAACAAGACTAATCCTGGAGCTAAGGGGTATGTCCTACGAGGAGAGGTTAAGGGAAATCGACCTGACGACACTGGAAGACAGGAGAGATAGGGGGGACATGATAACGACATATAAGATACAGAGAGGAATTGACAAGGTGGACAGAGACAGAATGTTCCAGAGATGGGACACAGCAACTAGGGGACACAGTTGGAAGTTGAAGACTCAGATGAATCACTGGGATGTTAGGAAGTATTTCTTCAGCAACAGAGTGGTCAGGAAGTGGAATAGTTTGGGAAGCAATGTAGTGGAGGCAGGTTCCATACATAGCTTTAAGAAGAGGTATGATAAAGCTCATGGTTCAGGGAGAGTGACCCAATAGTGGCCAGTGAAGAGGCGGTGCCAGGGGCTATGACTCGACCCCTGCAACCAAAACTAGGTGAGTACACATTCACACACACACACACACACACAAAAATCTAATTCATTAAAAAATGGGGGTTCAGAGGAAAAGTTGAAGGCTCAGACAATCAGATGATAATTGTCCTGGTAAGGAAAAATGAATGGAAGAGCAATGTAAAAGGATGGAACAAGAGTGGGAGAGTTAACAAGGTGAGTTTTCCGAGAAAATGGAGAAGAGGATGGAGACAGAGAAGAAGAAATGGGAGTCACAAGCTGAAGCCACAGAAACCAGGATACAGGCCCTCAAACATTAGGTAAATATGCTGAAGCGAATTACAGGGCTATTGCTCAGAGGAGACATGGCATCTGAAGCAGGTACACCTCTTTTAAACGAGGAGACCAATGGAAAGGAAGGAGACAAGACTTATGCTAAGGCTCTATCAGTCCACCAAGCATAGCCGAGGAATGTTTGGGGAGAGCTGTTTGGAGCAGTGAGAGGGAAGCAGGTAGAGGTGACATATCCAATGCAGAGGCACGACCATGCCACCAAGAGTTACAGGAAAAAAAAGGACGACAATGTCTATGTACAAATTTGACCCAAAGACAGAGGTAAAGGCAATGGGAGGAAGAGAGGGAGAAGTCAGTGTTTATTCATGGGCCTCAAGACAGCAAAGGGACACATAATGAAAGATGGCAGAAAGAAAAACAGGAGATTGAAAACATCTTCAAAAAATAGATGAGGATATGAATGATATAGCAAATTTTCAGAAGATAGAAGGGTACTTGAAGGGGAGAAATCAACTGGTCAAACTGATTTTCAAGACAGAAATGGTGTGGAGCAGGATCCTGCAAGAGAAACCACGTGGTCTAGGGTGTTCCTAGACCACGACAGAACAAGAACAGAATGATAGCAGCTGAGGGAGAAACAGAAACGAAAGGGGCTAGAAAGAGAGACAAGGACAACCAGAGTCGGGCAGAGCAACAAGCGCAAGCACACACAGAACCACAGTCAGAATCCCACAGCCAAACATGCTATCCCAACACAAGCCACAGTCCACACTTATGGCCCCCACCCCACAATATGCTGTAGAATTCCACAGCACACTACGAGTCTCCCCACCCTCACAGACCCTGCAGAACACAGTGCTGGAGAAACTAAAGGTATGGTACACCAACGCTGTTGGAATAAAGGAGTGGCCCAAAAGAATCAAGGAGGCATCCCTGGACATCATTGCTCTCACTGAAACCAAACTCACAGGAATGATAACAGATGCCATCTTTCCAATGGGATATCAGATCCTGAGGAAAGACAGAGGGAGCAGAGGGGGTGGAGGAGTGTCACTGCTCATCAAAAATCAATGGGATTTTGATGAGCTGGAAAGGGGAGGCAGAGGAGAAGCAAGGACTACATAATAGGAACACTTTAGACTGGAGGTCCCAGATTGGTGATTGCAGTGATGTATAACTCACCACAGAACAGCAGGAGGCCAAGACAAAAATATGATGAGAGTAACACAGGAGTGGTTAACACACTGGCTGAAGTGACTAGAGGGGCACATTTGGGCAATGCAAAACTACTGGTTGTGGGTGACTTCAATCACATAAGAACATAATAAAGGAGGAACACTGCAGCAGGCCTGTTGGCCCATACTAGACAGGACCTTCACAATCCATCCCACTAACAGAATATTTGCTCAACGCAGTTTTCAATGCTACCCAAGAAATAAGCTTTGATAATTCTATTTACTTATGTGCGAGTCCCACTCAAATCCAACCCCTCTCACTCATGAATATATCCAACCTAAATTTAAAACTACCCAAGGTCCTTGCTTCAATAACCCTACTAGGCAGACTGTTCCACTCATCAACTACCCTATTTCCAAACCAATACTTTCATATATCCTTTCTAAATCTAAACTTATCTAATTTGAATCCATTATTGCGGGTTCTCTGTTGGAGAGATATTCTCAAGACCTTATTTATATCCCCTTTGGTAATACCCATTTTAAGAACATAAGAAAGGAGGAACACTGCAACAGGCCTACTGGCCCATACTAGGCAAGTCCATGTCAAAACCAACCCAACAACAAAAATATTTGCCCATCCCATCCCCAGCGGCACCCAAGCAACTTTCACAACCCTCCAAGTCCCGCTCAAATCTAACCCCTCTCTCATATGATTACAGAAGGAAGTAACACTGCAGCAGGCCAACCGGCCCACACTAGGCAGGTCCCCCTCAAACCCTAAACCAATCCCACAAACAAAAACACCTTTCCAACCCAACTTCTACTCCATCCATGGAACAAGCTCCTATAATCAGGGCACTACCAAAGAGCGAACTGAAGGAGCTGAAGCACCCGGTCCATCACCAGGGCACTGAAGGAGCCGAAGCACCTGGTCCATCACCAGGGCACTGAAGGAGCCGAAGCACCTGGTCCATCACCAGGGCACTGAAGGAGCCGAAGCACCTGGTCCATCACCAGGGCACTGAAGGGCTGAAGCACCCGGTCCATCACCAGGGCACTGAAGGAGCCGAAGCACCGGTCCATCACCAGGGCACTGAAGGGCCGAAGCACCTGGTCCATCACCAGGGCACTGAAGGAGCCGAAGCACCTGGTCCATCACCAGGGCACTGAAGGAGCCGAAGCACCTGGTCCATCACCAGGGCACTGAAGGAGCCGAAACACCTGGTCCATCACCAGGACACTGAAGGAGCCGAAACACCCGGTCCATCACCAGGGCACTGAAGGAGCCGAAGCAACTGGTCCATCACCAGGGCACTGAAGGAGCCGAAGCAACTGGTCCATCACCAAGGACCTGAAGGAGCTGAAGCACCTGGTCGACACGTCTCCTGTGAGAGCATCTTACAGCCTGGCCGACACGTCTCCTGTGAGAGCATCTTACAGCCTGGCCAACACGTCTCCTGTGAGAGCATCTTACACTTGTATACCTCGATCGTGTCTCCCATCATTCTTCGTCTTAGAAAGAAATTGACTGTGGAAAACCTGGAGCCACTGGAACCCAATGAAAAGTAGGGGCGCCATTGGTATACTAAGAGAAAACACCATAAGTGTCCGGGGCTGTGGTTCGTACGTTGGACTACATGCTGCCAACAGTAACAGCATGTTGATCAGGCCCTGATCCACCGGGAGGCCTGGTCGAAAACCGGGCCGCGGGGGCGTTGATCCACGGAATACCCTCCAGGTAGACTCCGGGTAGGCAAGTCCTGTTATTAGAAAATTAAAAGATTTTCAAGAGATCAAATCACGAAAGTAGATATTGAGTAGAGCTGTGAAAATTCACTCTTGAGTGTCCTGTTAACTGTACAGGCGATTTCTTCAGTATTCAGTAAAAATAAAAGATTTTTTTTTTCTTATGTCTACATCCAATATGGATAGGAAAGTTACCCCTCCACCACAACCATCAGCAGCAACTGCAGAGATAGTAAAAAATGTGTTTTAGATATTAAATATTTTAGCCAAAAATATAAAATTTAAAAAAAAGTTTTATGTTGAGGACATGCGCTAGACGTCCTCGGTTAAATACTATGGTGGATATGTCAGTACCTGCCAACACTGTCAGTACCTGCCAACATCACTAATAATATGCCACATTTCTTTAACAAGTTGTGCCAGTGATTGCTATTGCTTGTTGATACGCAAGTGTGTTGTTCATGGTTGATATAACTTTGTATAAACATTTGTGCCAGTATCAAATACAACCACTATCCTGTTGATGTCACTGTCAACAACTGTCATGGGGGTTCGGTGGATGGATTTGGAGAACAAACACTCAGGATGGATGGCTTGGTAACTTATATTAATGGTAAATAAGGGAAAGCGCCAGGCCTGACCTGTCTGTCTACTGTGCCTCGCCCTGTACTACTAAGCTGCCCCTCTTTAAGGGGGGGCTCCTTGTCGCGGTAAAGAGGCTATTGGTCTGAGGAATTGGACCTCTTGGTCTTCTTTCTCAGACCGAACCTAATTACCCCCCAATCCCCCTCCCCTTTCCCATTTTCCCCATCCTCCCTTTTCCCTTTCCTCCTCCTCCTCCTCCTCATCCCTCCCTTATTTCCTTCCCAAATTTTACCCTGGGAGCTTCTCTCCACAGGCATTCTAGTTCCTAGGTAGGGGAAAGGGTACCGTGGTCCAATCCCATTCCGTTGAGGTTCTTGGTGGTGGTGTAGTTTGCCGTGGAATCTGGATCGCCTGGGGATGTCCCGATCCCTCTCCGGTCTCCTGGAGGGTGGCCTTGGGTATCTTTCGGGCGACGGGTGTATCTCTGGAAGCGACCTTTCGGATTCTGGGGGTGGTGGCCGAAGGCGGTATGCTTTGTGGCGGATATCCGGACACCCTCTCTTTTGTCCGCCGAGGTGGCTCGGTAGATGTGAGGTTGCTATCACGGATTGCTCGTTTACTGGCATGAAGGGTAGGGTATGGCACGGGTTCCACGCAGTATCTGCACTACTTGCGGTGTTGAGGTCCTCTTAAGTGTGGAGGGAGATTTACGCCCCTTTCATTCCTCCTAGGAGCTATTCCTCCACGTTCCCCCCTTTTTTTATTCTTTTTTTTATTTTTATTTTATTTTCTTATTTTTTTTCTTAAAAACAAAAAGAAAGAAGTAACCTAACCATGGATGCCCTAATCTGTGAACCTACCCCAGGCCCTTGATACCGCACCTAGATCTGATCCTACCTCGTTAATGGACAACACTTCGGACAACCCTAATACCCCTGTACCTCTTGCTGGTGCTGGTTCATCACCTGCTTCAGGTACCGGGGTTCCGACCGGCCCTTTTGACATATCTGACCTTCGCTCTTCTCTGACCTTGATTCCCGCTTCTTCCTCGATGGTGCGGCGATTTTCGGATTGCTCGCCCGTCCCTCATTGACGATTCGACACTTCCTTCTCGTTCATCTCAGAAACGACCAGCACATTGCGCACTCCCCTTAAACGCTTTGTTTCACACTACTCAATGGACAAAGTTTTTTACTTTAAAACTGACTACTCCAACTACCTATCTTTACCGATCATAGTATTGGTAAAGCTCTCCTACGCCATGTAGGCAAAGATATCTCATTTCACGCTCTCAAGAGCGCCACTTGCATCATTACGGTCCAGAATGCTGGCCAAGCTCATGATCTTTCTCTTCTTACGACTATATATACTATTCCTATCACTATTGACAAACATCATTCTCTTAATTCTTGTAGTGGTACTGTCATTTTACCCCACACTATTGTCCAACGGAATTTCTAGACCTGTGGTTATGACATTTTGGAGCAGCTTGAGTTCCAAGAACTCCCTATCCTTAAAGTTGACACTTGTCCTCCCAGCCAATAAGCGAAGACGTTATCCTTCCAATGTCGCTCGTTTAAGGTTTGACTGCTGTGAACTCCCACCTTTGGTGTACATTGCAGGTCAACGTTTACAAGTTCGAAAGGTGACCCCTACACCACAACAGTGTAGAAACTGCTGGCATTTTGGTCATCCAGCGAAATATTGCAGGTCCATGGCCGAATTCCCAGTCCTTGTACTTTACCTTTACTTTACCTGCCTTAACTATCATGAGGCACATCCATCATACTCTCGCTGTTGTCAGATTTACCTGAATGAGCGGGAAGTTCGTTGTCTCAAAGAGGCGGAAGGCTTCTCATATGCTATGGCCGTCTCTCATCTACGCCTTCAAGGGAGACTTCCCCGTATTTCCTATTCTCGCATTGCTAAACGTCGCCCCACTTCTGGGGTCCCAACTTCCTTGACTTCCTCTGTTGTTACAACATCCTAAATCACCCCTGTCTCGAATCCTTTTGCTGTTCTTGGCTCCGAGGTCCCTACCTCGGCATCCCATACTGTCCACACTCCTTCCTCTACTCACTCGCACAGTTCTGAGTCTACACGTCCTCGTCCTTCGCCTAAACCTCAGCGGCCCCCTTCTTCTCATAAGCCCGACAAAAAATCCCTATTGCCGGGTTCTTCGTCTCTGAATAGTTCTGTAACGTGTGTGGAGGTTCATCCTCCTCCTCATTCAATATCTTCATCCCCTGTCCCCTCTCAAGTTTCTTCCTTGACTGTCCCTCCCGGGCCACTTCCACTCCTGTCCCCTCCCAAACCCCTTCGAGAGTTTCCTCTTCCATCTCCTCGCCCTCTACTTTAGTACAGTCTATAGTCTCCCCGATGGTAGCTCACTCTCCTTCCATTTCTAATGTAGTCCCACATTCTGCATCCTTGTCTTCCGAAAATCTGGAAGCTATCACAATTTATTGCAGAGTCTGGAACGTTGATGGACACTGCTCCACCTTCTGTTCCTCCTCTTCTCTCTTTTCTGTCTACACCTCTCCTTCCTTCACAGCGTCCCACTACTTCTCTGATTACGAAGCTTCCACTGCCTCCACACGTGGACTTTTCTAACCCTAGTCCATAGATACCTCTAACTTCGACTTCTATCTTTCTCTCTATAAATCATGGCTTATTTGCAGTGGAATATCCGAGGCCTCAGGGGTAACCAGGGTGAGCTTCAAGTGTTGTTCTCCCAGTTTTTCCCTGTTGGTGTCTGTTTGCAAGAACCCAAATTACAATCAACTTGTCATAGCCGGCTGAAAATCCTAAAAATCCAATCGTCGTGATGCACATTGCATTCACTATTATGTTCGCTCTCATGACCTCCGCAATCCTTCCATGTATAGGATTGTCACAGATGTTAGTAGGCACTCTTTATTTGTCCGTCGCCCCCTGTTTACTTCGTCCCTTTTATCTTCGTCTACATTCACTCTTGTCTTCCCTTCAACTACCACCTTTATACGTTCATGTAACATCTCCCTTTCCCCTACCCCCTTGGGAAGTTCCTGCTGTCCGTGTCTGTTCTATTCCTCTACCTTGCGCGATAGCTCAACTACCTACAGCGGCTTCTCGCTCTTTTTTTCTAGACCACTTCCGTTCTCATTCCCATGCCGTCGCAGTATAAACCGATGGTTCAAAGTCATCTGACAGTGTTGGATTCGCAGCAGTCTTCCCGGACAGCGTCGTGAGAGGGCATCAGTTACCCTCGGCTAGCATCTTTACGGTGGAATTGTATGCCATTCTTGTGGCACTTATCCGTATTGCATCTATGCCTGTGTCACCATTTGTGGTCGTTTCAGACTCCCTTAGTGCTTTACAGGCTATCCGTAAAATTGATACACCTCACCCCCTAGTTCTTCGTATCCAACTTTGGTTATGCCGTATCTCTAGCAAGCATAAAGATATTGTTTTTTGTTGGGTCCCTGGTCATGTTGACGTACAGGGCAATGAACAGGCAGACACTGCTGCACGGTCAGCAGTACATGACCTTCCAGTTTCATATAGAGGTGTTCCGTTCACGGACTATTTTGCGGTCATTGCTACCCACCTTCGCACCCGTTGGCAACAACGCTGGTCTGACCTGCTAAATAACAAACTTCATTTTATTAAACCGATTATAGGTTTCTTGCCTTCTTCTTGTCACCAATGTCGGGGTTGGGAGACTACACTTTCCCGTCTTCGCATCGGCCACACTCGTCTTACTCATGGGTATCTCATGGAGAGGCTCCCTGCCCCTCTCTGTGAGCCCTTTCTTTACCTTCCCTTCTTGCTGATGGACCCTCCTTTAACCCTGACTCTCTCGTTGACTTTTTGACAGAAACTGACTTACTACACAAACTCTGAAGATTATACCTTTAGCACCTCCCTCATTCCCTTCTACCTCGATCTCTTGCTACCCTCTATCCCTGCACTATCCACTGTCTTGCTGCACTCCATACCCTACTAATCATCCATCTCCCTCTTACAACCTATTCTCCCTGCATCCTGCAATAACCTGCAGTGCTGTATGACTCCTGTGGTTTAGCACTTCTATTTGATTATAATAATAATAATACTAAGCTGCTCAGTGCCCTGCGGGCACGGCATTCAAGGAGCTCGTGACGTCACATGCAGTGTCTCACTAACGGTCACAATTGACATAATATACGTACACAGTACTACTGACAGATAAACACAAGAATATCGTAATCCTAAAGCCAGGAAACAACTGAAAGGAGAAGCTGTCACACCAAGATGGCTGCCCTACTATCTATGCCGAATAGATAATGAGGAAGGTATATATAATAATTTATGTAGAAGCATATGGGTTAGCTGGTAAGTTGAAACTAGGCTGGTATGATGGCCGAGCATATATTGTTTGTAGTAAGACACATATGCAACAGTCGGGTATCTTTATTACTGAAACATTTCGCCTACACGGTAGGCTTTTTTCAGTCAAATACAGATAGTGGATTGAAACCATACCACGGGTGGGGTTCGAACCCGCGGTTAGAGTGTCTCAAAACTCTAGACCGTCGCGTAAGCCAAGTGGATTGAAGGCAGCAGAAGTGACAGATGTGACGCGATGATGTAATCAGTCCTTCAACCTTCTAGAAATAGTTTGAGGTTGTCAGTCCTTCAGCTCGGAGAGAGTTCAGCTCCTTGGTCTGGAATGAAAAATACAGTCAAAGATGAGCTGGAAGATCTCGAGGACATTGCAGATGGCAGGTCCCTCTGTACTGGACTGAAGAAGTGTACCGAGTAGGCAAAATGTTTCAACAAAAATACTCCTCTGCTGCTTGTCTTACTAATCAGCTTTATCGATATTTTATACCATTTTCAACATATAGCATCAATACTCGGTAAGGACGGCTCAGGAGTCAAATGCAATCTTTAATCAGGTTAGTACTTACAATCATCTGCCAGGAGAGGCAGCAGCTCAAGTCATTGTACCCAGCAGTACCGATATGGAAAGGAACATAACTGAATACTCATCAAACATGATAGGAATGCCTTATATAATTCAAGCATGGGAACCTACAAACTCGACAGTTATTTAATAGACAATCATGCACAATCTTAAGCAAGGATGCTATACAAAATCCCCGGATTTCTCATGTAAAGTTAGACCAGTGTTTTTTGCACCTTTCCCACACATTTCGTTTCTCGGGAATCCCGTCCATCACAATGCATAGAGAATACCAGGCAGTTTAACATTCCCTTAGGTGAGTACAAGGGAGACTTATGCTCATGTTAGTACTCGTTTATTCTGGTTTCGTTGTTAGGGTAGACTAGGATAAACTGTTCCGCACGTTTCACTCGTAGATCGCGTTCCACCTTCGGTAGTGCCGTATATGGGAAATTTCACAGTGTCAGTAAGGCTGCTTAGGCCTTGCATACAAGTACAGCTGGACAAGTTTGTGACTACAACTTCCATATCATATATGTGAGTTTATTAGGATAACCTAGGAAGGTCGAGTAGAGTGACTTATCACGTCTGTGTTAAGAAATAGTAGTTATTATGAAGCAGGATAGGTATATCTGTGGGTAGCAGGCAAATATGTAGAGTTCCATGTAGAGTGGGCAGTAGGTAAATATATAGAGATCAATAGAGTCCCTTCTCTGCTGGCACATCTGGAACATTCTCTGGCGTCATGATAGCATAGGTTGATAACTAGTGAATCGGAATAATATGCTATGTTACATATAGCTTGAGTATGGGGATGTAAAATAATTCCATATGGCAATAGATCAGACGATATCGATTAGATACGATTTTAGCCTGACTACTGCGTTTTCTGTAGCTTGTTTTCTGTAAATTTTCTGAGGTGACCTTCTCCCCTTTCCCTGGAAGGAAGTGAGGGGACAGGAGGTAGGTGTTTTGATTTTTGATGGTCCAACTTACTCTGTGTCATGGGCTGCCATTACCACCTTCTGCCTTGCCTCACAGAATTTCCCCTCCTATCTGTTGCTGTCTTTGCAACATTGCATAGCTCCTGACAATGCACGAGAGTGTGAAAGATCTAGTGCTAAAAATTACCCTCCACATGTGACTTGTTCTGCATATATTGTATATAAACAGCTGCGTATGTGGTTATTAATTCCCTGCTTTCATTTTCAAATGGTACACACCATCAAAAATATCATTTATGCTATATCCCATGTCACTGATTAGGAAAACGATATACGCATGTATATTTTTTTTATAATGAGAGAGCACAATGTGAAATGCATGATGTCGCTGTATATATGGAAATACTTCTTGAGGTTATTTACCCACTCTCACCTCGGTTACCCAAGTTATTTAATGATGAAATAAATTTTAATGTTTCCTAGGATGTACAACCATGCAATAATAATATATGTATAGCAATCTATCATTGATCCTGATGGAAAAAAATGCAAAGTGTAATATTATCAAAATGTTTGGGCATTAGGAGCCAATATGTTTGGTAAACCATACCACAGGTGGGGTTCGAACCCCACCCGTGGTATGGTTTGCAATCGTGTCATTACGATTTCGTGAGTCAATATGTTTGGTTTTAAACCCTATATGAATTACAATTTGCGTAAGATACATAAAAAAATAAAAATATTTATAAAATTAAGACAATCAATCCATCAAGTTGTGAATCTATTATCAGTTACATACTAATATTGATACAGTGCAACCTGTGAATTGTGGGTTTAATAGACTCTTCTCAGATTGGCCGACGTAATAATGACAGAACCACATATGAACCCATTAATTAATACACATAGCATTTAAAATGATGGGTGCGTTAATTCAATCAACATAAATCTTCGGTCTGTTCTTAATCCAAGACCAAGGACAACATAGAAACAAATGTTGAGATATAGATTAATGGGTTTTTATGGCATAAACTCTCATTGGGAGATCAACTTATGTCCACCGTCTGTAAATGTTCCTTCATCTACTTCCTTAGCATGTACTTGATTCGTGGAATTTTTATCTTATAATCAGCAGGAAGAGGTGGTGGACTACTGTCATTTGTAAGCGGACTAAACATATACCATTTGAAAGGAATGCATAAAGTGATATTAATAAAGGTTCAACTATATGGGAATCCTTGAAGAGCGTAAGTTTTTACAGTGTGTTGGGAGGAAGTTATTGTATGTGGGACGCAAGACTGGATTGAAAAGACTGTGTCTGGATATTTTAAAAAGGATGCATTTGGATTGTTATAATTGGTTTACTGTATTCTTTTAAGGTGTGATATCCACAGGTGCTGTACTTGTTTCTTCAGCAGTGGTACTAAATACTCCCGTAGTAACGTATGACCGTTCAATAAGGAAATGATTTTTCCAGAGTGGGTCGATTCGCCAACAATGAATTGAATATTGGAATCAGACGAAAAAGTGAAATGCTGAACTCTAATTTGTTTTAAATTCAAGATCCAGAGCAACGAGGGGCAGGTTTTATTTTTATCGGATCTAATGATAAAAACTGATTTGAAAATAAACAAATCTGACGGTAGGGGCATCAAATCGAGAGTTTTATTCCTGAGAAATCCATTGATGAGCATACTCATTCTTGCTCTCTCTTGTTACCTTACCTTAATATACAGGATATGTGTAAGGAATCGTATTTGACTTTAGTGGTGGGAATACACATACTCAAAAATAAACTTTGGTGTATGGTTTGTCCTTATCCTTACTGGATTCTTTGTTGACTGCTTCCTTGCTGGCAGTATATCTTTACGGCCTGAAACCATAGGCCATCTTCCACTACCTGTGTTCATAACATGGGGTGCTCCTCCTGAACCATTTTGTCTTCCTTTTCAGCGACTTTACGTGTTACTGTGTTAACGTTGCTGCTGCCTTACGTTGAATGCATTATGTTATTGTTTGGCGTTGTTTCCGTTGTTTTATTGCTGGTCAGTAATAACACCAGCGAGAATCAGGCGTTTGGTATCGGCATATATCTTGCAAACTTTTCTCGGACTATAGTTACAACACACTTGCCTTATTACTCGTTCTATTGACATTGAATATCGTGTCAATTTAACTGTTGCCCAACTTCGTGAATTAACCCGCATCAAGCTAAGGCTTTATCAGTTATGGCTTCTCTAACTGATGGTGTCTGTTGCACAGTGAGTTCGTGTTAGTCTCCACGCCCTACTCCTATTCCTTGCTTGCAATGGTAGTGATCATTCTCAGAACATAAGAACATAAGAAAGGAGGAACACTGCAGCAGGCCTGTTGGCCCATACTAGGCAAGTCCTTCACGTACTAGGCAGGTCCTTCACCCATACGTTTACCTGATAATACGCCAGTCAAGGAGGCAAATGGTGGTAGACCAAGTTTAGCTAAGGATCCATCCGATTCGTTTGCACTCATTGGCGGAACTTACTCTCCAGCAGACTAGGGAACAGCTTTTTTTTTATCCAAGAAGTATGATAGAGAGGAAAGTAGACAGCATCGTCGTTTATATGATAAGGATTTTAGGGCAAAGAAGTCTGCCGTTAGTAAGAAAATTTCCGAATCTTTCGAGAATCATGCACGAACTTTGTAGTGGTCAGGACAAGAAGATCGCAAATAAATGCACCCAACAAAAAAAAAAAATATTTGATTAAATTCTCCAGAGATTAAACAGCAACTTGATAATATCCTGTTTAGTAAAATGGAAGAACGAGAAAATCCTTGAACATTCTCTCTGAACTGACTCGAGAAGTTAGAGGTTGTTAAAATCAACAAAACGGTCATTGTCTAGTACCTCAAATAAATATTTGGAAAGGGGGATAAGATTGTAACTCTCACAGAGTTTTTCTACATTTCGAAACTGATCTGCCGACAAACAACAGTGACTCAATGTATACTTGATGGCTACTGAACTACGTGAATAAAGTGCTGCTACAGACAGGGAAAAACTTCGTTAGAAACATCACTAGGGAATACAGTTCATATGGAATACACGAAAGAAAATATAAGCAAAACTGAAATTTACTAAAAATTATGTAGGTATCAAAGGGTCCAGGAGCATGTCCAGACAAGAGTATTGTGGGAAGAGTAGCAGCTAGGCACCAGAAAACACCAATCAAAACATCTCAGCTGATCTGTTGCAATTGTTCATAAAAGGACATGTCAGCAGAAGCTACGATAATCAGCGAAACAGAGGAGAGAAGACTCAGATAAGCTGCTTGAAGGTAAATGTCTGGGATTTAACAACTGATAGAAGAAAACTAAAAGGCAATCAAGAATAGCTCAGAACACGAAGACGAAAGACAGAGTCAACAGAGAACCAAGTAAATAGGAGGAAAGTGCATGTAGGAGGCTCTTGGAGAGCAGTGGTTGCCATTGCTTGATCAAGAAGATGCAGACGGAGGGAGAGTCGCAAGACTGCTTAAGAGATAAAACGAAGACACAGAAAGGAAGGATTAAAAGAGAATTGAGTAAATGACGAAATAAATGCTAAAGTGAGGGATCTGAAAGATAGAACACTTAAGTTAGTGAGAGATTAGATCCGAGACAGAAGAGGAATCAGGAGCAACTTGGTAACAGAAAAACAAGAAAAAATAAGCCTAGATAAATTCGGATACCATAAAGCAGTTGAGGGTAGAAACAAGGAAATAATAAATATTACTACTACTACTAATTATATTATGATAATTATCATATAAAATAATAATTATAAATATAGGCATTTTGACCGTTGCGCGACCCGAGAGATGTATCCCTATCCCAGTATTCCATAACCTCAGTCCCCTGTGCCTCTCGTGGACCAGGAAAATGCTGATTGAAGAAGACAGTTCAGCTGAAAGAAAGGAGCCAGACAAGGAAAGACAGAAACACGGAGGAGTTACGGGAGTGATATAGGCGACACTGAAAGCGGAAGTGAAAGAAAACGAGAGCGGCTTGACACTAGCGATGGGATCAATAGAATGTAGATTTGTTCTCAGAGAATAGTTGCCAAAAAATTGGAAAGGTGGATCTGGAATTAAAAAGAGATAAGAGGAAGACTGAAAGGTCTAGGAATAAGAAGAGGAAGAAAGGGAAGAGAAAGGCCAAGAGTATGAAGAGGATAAGAGACAAGGAATATGGAAAAAGGTGATTAAGGGGCCCTTATACGCCGCGCGCCGCACGAGAGGAAAAAAAAAATCGAGAAAATTCGAAAATATTCGAAAATTGAGTTAACCATATTGAAAAATAGAGTAACTCTCTGGCTACACAATGGTACAAGGAATACAGCCTAGGAGGTCAAAGGCTGAAAAACTCACTCAAGGAAAGGGATCTTGGGGTGAGCATCATAACGAGCACATCCCCGAGGCGCACTTCAACCAAATAACTGCTGCAGCATACGGGCGCCTGGCAAACCTGAGAATAGCGTTTCGACATCTAAGTAAGGAGTCATTCACAACACTGTGCACTGTGTACGTCAGGTCCATATTGGAGTATGCAGCACCAGTATGGAATCCACACCTGGTCAAACACGTCAAGAAATTAGATAAGGTGCAAAGGTTTGCAACAAGACTAGTCCCGGAGCTGAGGGGGTTTGTCCTACAAGAAGAGGATAAGGCAACTCAACCTGACAACACTAGATGACAGGATGGACAAGGCGGACATGATATCAACGTATAAAATACTGAGAAGAATTGACAAGGTGGATAGGGACAGAATGT
This sequence comes from Cherax destructor, assembly GCA_009830355.1. Taxonomy (NCBI): domain Eukaryota; kingdom Metazoa; phylum Arthropoda; class Malacostraca; order Decapoda; family Parastacidae; genus Cherax; species Cherax destructor. The sequence goes on along the minus strand of WNWK01001623.1, from coordinate 165,008 downwards.
TTCAGAGATGTGACATAACAAGGGGTCACAACTGGAAGTTGAAGACTCAGATGAGTCAAAGGGATGTTAGGAAATATTTCTTCAGTCATAGAGTTGTCAGGAAGTGGAACAGTCTGGAGATTGATGTAGTGGAGGCATCCATAGCTTTAAGAAGAGGTATTATTAAGCTCATGGAGCAAGGCGAGAGTGGACCTAGTAGCGACAAGTGAAGAGGCGGGGCCAGGAGCTGTGAATCGACCTCTGCAACCACAATTAGGTGAGTACACACACACACATCTCAAAGCCACTAAAGTCAGAGTCAGCATCACTTTCCTCTTAAAAGAGGAGTGTTAATGACATGACATCAGTGAATCCTTGGTGTTTGGCACGCTCTTTGCTGTAGCTGGTGCTCAGTTGAACTGGTGCTTCCACAAGGTACTAAGTGGTCCCAGAGTTTTTAACGATCTGGAACATAGTGGAAAATTAATGGAGGATAACTGACGTCAAGAGAAAATAAAGTACTGAAGAAGATCCTTCAGTCTATTCTCCTAATGAACGTCAGTATATCACTTTATCAAAGAACGTTAATTGTATCTCAAAAGAATATATTTTATTCTCAAACTTTCTGTATTGCTATGGGCTCTCCTGTCCCCTCTTCTTGCTAACCTTTATATGGAATACTTCGAAATTGTTTTTCATACTATTGGTGTGCGCCCTTTCCTCTGGCTCCGATATGTAGATGATATCTTTGCTCTTTGGCCCCCATGACTCTAGTCTCTTCCAACAATTTTTCGATACCCTAGCAATCTTTCTCCTTCCAGGATTCTAACTCTTTGCTTCCAGGGATTCTAACTCTTTGCTTTCTTTCCTTCATGTATGTCCAGCACTCGGCTGCAGGCTTTGCTTTTTTCCGTTTATCGCAAGCCAATACACAGTGGCATGTGCATTCGTTACTTACATTCTCCGTCAAGAAAAGTGTTATTATTTCTCTCCTTTTATCCATTCTCTGCACATTTGTGACCATCTATTCCTTGACTCTGAAATTTCCTCTCCTCACAGTTTGTTCTCTCGTCTTAGATACCCTTCCGATATCATAACCTCCGCCTTCTCAAATGCTAAACGGTCTTCTCTCCCAAACTATCTTCTCCTGTGAAATCTCCTGTTCTTCGCCTTCCCAATATTTCCAGTCCTTCAACTCTTAACAACTCTCTTCGTTGCTTAGACATCAAACTTACTTTTCTCAAAACTAGCAACCTTCACGGTAATCTAGTTCGTATCTCTCCTGCTGCTGATGCTTCCGGTATCTACTCCATTCCTGTTCCTCTTGTCCTCTTCAGTACTTTGGAGAAACTGGCCGCTCTCTTTTTGACTGACTTGAAGAGCACAAAAGAAGTGTTAGGCTTGCCGACACCAATAATGCTCTTTTCTGTCATGCTAGAATTCACAGTCATCTTTTTAACTGGTCCTCTGCCCAAACTGTCTACTCTTCTAGCCTTCACAGACTTCGTCTTGTTGAAGCATCCCTTATATACAACTTTCCTATTATGAATCTTAATCCTAGATTTGTCTCCGTACATCGTCAAATCCTCCAAACTTCAGAACACTCGTAACTTGACCTGATCTTTATCTCCTCCTCTCCTTACCTCTTTTCATTTCTAATATTTTTCTTTGCCTTTCCTTTCTTCTGCCTAGGTGAGTTCAGTCCTATGTTTTTTTTTTCCTCCCTGTGTTCCTGATTCCCCTTCATGGCCATTAGATCTCCTGTAGCGCTTCCTTTTTCTCTTATCCTTAGACTACCTCCACTAATAATTCTGCCGCCGCCGAGCCGCTGCCACCCCACCGCCACCTCCTCCTCCACCACAACAACCTCCTCCCCATCCCCTCCTTCTCCTCTTCCTCCTCCGCTACTATTAATACTACCTCCTCTCGTTCTCTTAGCCCCGCTCTCCTCTCGTATATATACTGGCTTCCTTCCCTTCGCGCCTCTGTTTGACTAGTTAATGGTCCAAGTCGGACCGAAACGTCGTCATGAGTTTCATTCTCCTATGTACGGGTTATTTGTGTATTTACCCAGGTTATGTTCCTCAGGAAACTCTACTAGACACGCACCTCTCAGTACACTCTCTCCCCAGGATACATTTTCTCCATGATAAATTCTCTGTAGGTTACACTCTTCCTAGGATACATTCGCTGCAAGACACATAACTTAGGACCTGCTCTCCCAAGTAATGTTCCGGCGGTGGGTTCTTATTTTCTGCTCATGCTTCGAAAGTTTTTTTTATGTTTATGAAGTTTATTGGTATTTTGAAATGCAATAAATGATTTAAGTTTTGCTTACAGACGATAGTAACTTATTCTATCCCTCTACTAAAGAACTTATGTTGAGAAGTTTGCTTAACTTGTATAGGAAAGAATCAAGAATAGTGAGAAATTATTGCAAATACTGAAGGAACTGAGAGAGGATGATTCAATGAAAGGGAAACCTAATCTGACACCAAAAGAATGGAATCCCCTTGAAGCCCTACCTGGTGTGCGCCCTTCCCTTTGGGAGGGAGGGTATATACCTGGAGGGAGAGTATATACCTGGTGGGAGGGTATATTCCTGGTGGAAGGGTATATACCTGGAGGGAGGGTATATACCTGAAGGGTCAATGCAATGCGCGTCCCCATAACCAGGCCTTGAAGAAATATGTAAAACTAAAAGCAAATCGAGTGAGCCTCATTAATAGTTTGCAAGTACGCTAATTGAAACAAAATAAAGATGGAAGACCTAGAATATACACAAACATATGATAAAACTGAGAATTAAGAAAACGCCATGAGTGAAGGTTATCAAAGACCACCTGCGCGGTTTCTGGGATGGGAAATCCTGTGTCACAAACCTACTGGAGTTCTATGACAGGATGACAGCAGTAAGACAAGAGAGAAGGGTGGGTAGACTGCGTTTTCTTGGGCTGTAAGAAGGCGTTTGACACAGTTCTACACAAGAGATTAGTGCAAAATCTATAGGATCATGCAGGTATAACAGAGAAGGCCCTCAAGGATGCTGGTGAGTGGCTCTTGATCTAGGGAACTGGATTTGTGCTTAGTTCCCTGAATTAAACCTGAATACCTTCCATCCCCACCACAGACGCTGTATAATCCTACGGATTTAGCGCTTCCCCTTGATTATTATAATAACAGGGAAGGCACTGCAATGGATCAGGGAATACCTGTCAGGAAGACATCAGCGAGTCACGTACGTGTTAGAGTGGGCGCCTGTGACGAGCGGGGTTCCACAGGGGTCAGTGGTAGGACCGGTGCTGTTTCTGGTATATGTGAACGACATGACGGAAGGAATAGACTCAGAAGTGTCCCTGTTTGCAGATGATGTGAAGTTCATGAGAAGAATTCAATCGGACGAGGACCAGGCAGAACTACGAAGGGATCTGGGCAGGCAGCAGGCCTGGACCAGAAACTGGCTCCTGGAGTTCAATCCAATCCCACCAAGTTCAAAGTCATGAAGATTGGGAAGGGCAAAGAAGACCGCAGACGGAGTACAGTGTAGGGGGGGGCAGAGACTACAAACCTCACTCGAGGAAAAGGATCTCGGGGTGAAAATAACACTGGGAACATCTGAGGTGCAAAGGTTTACAACAAGACTAGTCCCGGAGCTAAGGGGCATGTCCAACGAGGAGAGGTTAAGGGAAATTGACCTGACAACACTGGTGGACAGAAGAGATAGGGGGGATATGATAACTACATATAAAATACTGAGAGGAATCGACAAGGTGGACAGAGACATGATGTTCCAGAGATGGGACACAGCAAGAAAGGGTCACAATTGGAAGTTGAAGACTCAGATAACTCACATGGATGTTATGAAGTATTTCTTCAGTCAGAGGACTCGAACCCATGTCGTTTTGGCTCGCCTCATTGCGAGCGAAAATCACATGACCACTCAATCCTACAAGAATCACGCACCCAGCAGAGCTAGGTAGTCCGGTGGGATAGAGAGTCATGTGATTTTCACTCACCATTAGGCGGGGCAAAACGACATGGGTTCGAGTCCTCGGCTAGTCGCAGTGTTGTTATTGATTAAATACCACTCGTTCGTAGTTACAATAATATATATACTGCCTGTGGAGGCTAGTACACCAAACGGGGAGTAAAATGAAATTAGCTCAGAGGCACCCACACCACCGTATGTCCTCGTATCATGGTAAAACACCTAGCTGTGCTGGGTGCGTGATTCTTGTAGGATTGAGTGTTCCCGTGGGTTATAACATCATGTGATTTTCGCTCACCATGAGGTGGGCCAAAACGATATGGGTGCAAGTCCTCAACTAGTCGCAGTGTTGTTATTGATTAAATACCACTCGTTCATGGTTACAATAATACATATATTGTATATATATATATATATATATATATATATATATATATGATATATATATATATATACTATATATATATGTCGTGCCGATTAGGTAAAACTTGCGATTTTGGCTTAAATAGCAACGCTCACTTGCCATATAAGACAAGTGAAAATTTGTGTATGCATAATTTCCCAAAATTATTCTGAACATAACGAAAAATATATTTCATTGTGTTTGTTTATTATTAAATTAATGTTAACGTATCTAAAATATATTTAGTTGGGTTAGCTAAATTAAATTGCGCTTGTTGTAATAAGGTTAGTAAGTTTTCAAAGTTTTCTTGGTACAAAATTATAAATTTTACATTAACATAAATGACAAAAATATATCTTCAAACGTATAAGAGAAATTTAGAAAGGACTTAATTTAGATGAGTTTGCTAATTAACCAGTTTTACCTAATCGGCACGACATATATATATATATATATATATATGAGTAGTAAGTTGGTAGACAGCAACCACTCAGGGAGGTACTACCGTCCTGCCAAGTGAGTGTAAAACGAAAGCCTGTAATTGTTTTACATGATGGTAGGATTGCTGGTGTCTTTTTCTGTCTCATAAACATGCAAGATTTCAGGTACGTCTTGCTACTTCTACTACACTTAGGTCACAATACACATTCATGTACAAGCATATTTATACACACCCTCTGGGTTTTCTTCTAATTTCTTACTAGTTCTTGTTCTTATTTCCTCTTATCTCCATGGGGAAGTGGAATAGAATTCTTCCTCCGTAAGCCATGCGTGTCGTAAGAGGCGACTAAAATGCCGGGAGCAAGGGGCTAGTAACCCCTTCTTCTGTATATATTACTAAATGTAAAAGGAGAAACTTACGTTTTTCCTTTTGGGCCACCCTGCCTCGGTGGGAAATGGCCGACGTGTTGAAAGATATATATATATATATATATATATATATATATATATATATATATATATATATATATATATATATAATAATATATAATCAAACACTGTACAAAGTGTACTTCAGGGCCATATTGGAGTATGCAACACCTGTATGGAACCCCACCTGATCAAACACGTCAAGAAATTAGAGAAGTTGCAAATTTTGCAACTAGTCACGCAGCTAAGGAGAGGTTGAGGAACTCACCCTCATGACACTGTAAGACAGGATTGATAGAGGGAACATAATAACGACATTATAAAATACTGAGAAGAATTGACAACGTAGACAAGGCTACGATATTTCAGAGATGGGATACCGGAACAAGGGGACACAAATGGAAGTGGAAAGCTCATATGAGTCATAGGGACGTTAGGAAGTATTTCTTCAACCTTAGAGTTGTCAGGAAGTGGAACAATCTACAGAGTGAAGTAGTGGAGGCATGATCCATACATAGGTTTAAGAAGAGTTACGATAAGGCTCTTGGAGCCGGGAAACTGTTGACCTAGTAGCGACCAGCGAAGAGGTGGGGCCAGGAGCTATGAATCGACCCCTACAACCACAAATAGGTGAGTACACACATAATATCTGGAATAAAGGAAATAAGAGGCCGCTGATTAACTATTCATGGCGTTTGGGAAGCTGAAGGGATGACAACTGATAAGATATGGGCAGTAAATGAAAGTCAGAATTGTGATATGCCTGAACGGACGGGTGGTAAGGATGAGTTGTGTGTGGTGGCAAATTTTTAGAGAAGTGGAAATTCACAAAGGAGCAAAAATACGGCCGGTCAAACAGAAATGACTCGAGATTAAATCTTGAGGTGGATATTACTGTTGAGGACAAACAGATATCATATGTTCCTTAATCAGGACAGAATGGAACAGGAGAGGGAACAGCTGAAAGAGAGAACAAGAAACAGTGAAGCGACAGTAAGGAGAATTATTAACCGAAAGATACTGAAGTTCTGCTACAAGGAAAACACACAGCTCTGCCCCACCATGAGGACGCTCTGCATCCTGGGGACCTCCAATCTAAGACCTAAAATATCCCTCGATCCTCAACCACTGTTCCCACTCAAACACAATACCTCAAAGCAAACCATATCCTACCCACATCCTCCCCTTCCTTCACTCCCATTTCTAACCTCTTTCTGTGTGAAGTCTTTGCAGTCAATTCTTATCTCAACTCCAAATCCCTCTTGTCTCTGTTGTCCTCTCTTCCTTTCTTCCTTCACTTACACCCATGGTCTCACCTCCTCCTGGTTCAAGATTCAACCCTCACAACAAGCTCTTCACCTTGCCCAAAAGTTCAGGAGAACTGGAACCCAAAAACCAGAGCAATGTTTATAAATGCAGATGGAATAACAAATAAGTGATGAATGGGAGAAGTTGATAAAGGAAGCATCCTAAGATATTGTACCAATACTGTATCAGAGGTGGTAACAGATTAGATATTCCCAGGAGGAAATCAAATAATGTGATAGGACAGAGGAAATAGAGATGGAGAAGTTTCGTTGCTAGTAAGAAACCAGCAAACTTTTAGGAGGTAAGTGAAATAAACAGAGATGGGTTAATTGACTAAATAATAGGGACACTTAGAACTGGGGGTCGCAAGGATAGTGACGTAAACCTATCTCTAATCAGCAGGAGATTAAGACACTAATGTGATGACTGTTTCAGGACGATGGTGGACACGATAGCATAGGTGGCTAGAAAAGCCCACAAGAGCAATGCAAAACAAATGAACATGAAAGACTTGAATGTTAAGAAAATGAACAATGCTTGTTTGGAACCACACATGGGATTGGATACCTGAAGCGCCAAGTTGTTGTAGGTGGCGATGGAAAACACATGTTTCTGCATGTCATGGACAGAATTAGGAGAGAGGAGGAGACAGACCAACAAGACTAGACCTTGTGTTCATCCTAAGTGGTTCTGATGTAGGGGATATTGCAAATGAAAGGTCCTTCAAAGTACTGAGGTTCAAATACCCTATGGAAGTAAACTTGGAGAAAAACACAGGGCATAAGGAAAGGGACAAACCTGACTTTGAAAGAGAAAGTTATGCTAGCATGATTCAACGCCTGAGGGCTGTGGTAAATGGACCTAGATGGAAAGACTGAAGGTTTATTACTCAGTCTCTGGTTCAATCTTAAGCCAAGATGAATCAAGGCTCAGCTCCTCCTTAGGAAAATTACAAAAATGGAAAAGATAAATAATAACAACAAAGATAAGCACTTTATTTAAGAGAATATTTTACAAAAATAAAACTTAAACATGAATCTCAAATCCTGTCTTAAAGAAAATGAAAAATGAAATAGATAAATAATAATTGTACTCAAAGCTAATTTATACAGATGTTAGTTGGTAGGTGAACGTGTCGATGTTCTTGACACGGAAGCTCTGAATTGTTCCTTGTTTTCTGAACTCCTTGCTGCTGTTGATGAATCGAAGGCTGTGTCAACAACCTCTCGGTCGACGGAGGTTTCCAAAATCACTCAGTTGACGGATGTTTCTAAATCCAAGTTGGAACCTATTATTCCAAGATACCGGGGACTCAGGTGTTGTCCTGAGGGGGGGGGGGTTAATAGCGGGATCTAGACACTCACCCTACCTTAACAGCAGACTACCACAACTATCACCATACAGACATTCACACTTTCATTACTCCCATCTATGGACTTTTCCCTCACAAAGACAGTGAACGACATACTGGAGCATATAGCCGAAAGTTGCCAGGAAGCATAAGATAAATTAATGTCACATATAGAAGAAACACAGACAAGAACAGGGTGAGTCCATGCTTTAACCAGAGATGCAGGAAGACGAGAACTAAAAATTCAAGAGAATGGAAGAAATATAGATTGTAAAGAATGGGGAGAGAGCAGGACAAAGTTGCTGTGCAGTCACAGATTTAAGAAGGAAGGAAGAAGAATGGCCAGGAGGTCTGCAAGGAGTTGAACAAAAGATTTTATGAGGTTTTCTCAAGTTTAATTAAGAACATTATCAGAAAGTAAAAGAGGAAGAGCGTAACGATGAGTACTAAAGAAAATCCACACAACAGACGGTTAGATGAAGAAACTATTGAGCTAAATAGATACAATAAAGATAATGGGACTAAACATTTCTCCATGTATTCGGAGGGAGGGAACAGAACTACGTAAGCCTATTGAGACAGGGAAGCTGGCTTAAGTCCGGAAAACTGTGAACACAGACCGATATTGAAAAAACGAAGACTGACAGGTGATATTAAACTAAAAGAGAGTGTTAGTGACATGCATAGTATATAAGGATATAAAGAAGATTATCATAAAATGAGTAGTGGAGCTTCTGGAAAGAAGAAGTTTCATAAAGCACAACCAAAATGGGTTTAAAGATGGTAAATATTTTCTAACAAATCTGCTAGAGCTCTATGACAAGGTAATGAAAGTTAGAAAGGAGAAAGAGAGATGAGTGGACTGTATTTTGAACTGAAAGAAGACATTGGATACAGTACGTCAGAAGAGACTGGGACCAAATTTAGACGAGAAAGCAGGAACAACAGAAAGGACAACAGTGGATCTAGGAATATTTAACAGGAAACAATGAGTTACTGTTTGGGATTGTTGAGGTTTGACGACTGGGGTTCCACAAACATCAGTACTTGAGTGGTTCTGTTTCTTGTGCATGTTTGTAGATAGCGGAAAACTAATGAGAATAAAAACAAGAGCAGACCAGGGAAGACTATATATGGATTTGAAGAACCTGCAGGACTGGTATGATTCGTGGCTATTAGAATTTAAGCTCAGCAAATGCAAAGGTATGAAAGTCTGGAAGGGTAAGAAGATTAGAAACAGAGTATTGGCTAGGGACACAAAGGCTGCAGATCATCGTGGAAGAACCTCGGGGTGAGCATAGTCTGATTATCTCACCTGAGGTACAATAAACCAGTTAACTGGCACATCAAACACCCGACTGGCAAATATAAGGACAGTTTTCAGGAAAATCAACAAGGAGACGTTCACGAGGGGGTCAATGCCCCAGCGGCCCGTCTGTGACCAGGCCTCATGGTGGATCAGGGCCTGATCAACCAGACAGATGCAGTTTAATATAGATAAATCCAAAGTTCTAAATGTTGGACAGGAAAATAACCATGCTACATATAAACTAAATAATGTAGATCTTAATATTACGGATTGCGAAAAAGATATAGTTCTGGTTAGCAGTAATCTGAAACCAAGACAACAGTGCATAAGTGTTCGCAATAGAGTTAACAGAATCTTTGGCTTCATATTAAGAAGTATAAATAATAGAAGTCCTCAGGAAAACGTACAAAGGAGGATGACAAGGTTGATTCCAGGTATCAGAAATCTTCCCTATGATGATAGACTGAGGACTCTGAATCTGCACTCTCTAGAAAGGCGTAGAATTAGGGGGGATATGATTGAGGTATATACATGGAAAACAGGAATTAATAAAGGGAATGTAAATAGCGTGCTAAAAATATCTAGCATTGACAGGACTCGCAGCAATGGTTTTAAATTGGAAAAATTCAGATTCAGGAAGGATATAGGAAAGCACTGGTTTGGTAATAGAGTTGTGGATGAGTGGAAAAACTCCGAGTACCGTCATAGAAGCTAAGACGTGTAGTTTTAAAAATAGGTTGGATAAATACATGAGTGGGTGTGGGTGGGTGTGAGTTGGACCTGACTAGCTTGTGACTAGGTCAAGGCATTGGCTTAAGTCGGTGGGAGAATTGGACCTGCTTCGCATGGGCCAGTAGGCCTGCTGCAGTGTTCCTTCTTTCTTATGTTCTAGTGTTGCTTGATGTTTATCTCAGCGTTGCTTGATGTTTATCTCAGTGTTGCTTGATGTTGATGTCAGTGTTGATTAATGTTGATCTCAGTGTTGATTAATGTTGATCTCAGTGTTGCTTAATGTTGATCTCAGTGTTGCTTAATGTTGATCTCAGTCTTGTTTGATGGTGATCTCAGTGTTGCTTGAGATAACCAGGCTTGTCAGTGTATATTCAGCGTCACATAATCTCAGCATCCCATGAAGAAATGTCGGGAAAACTTCTTAACAACTTGTGTCATTCTTGCTCAGGAACTTTGTACCATCAGTTTTCCATGATGAGTAAATGTATATGGATGCTGCATTTGCTTTGTTATTATGTAACTAAAAGTGAATCAGGTATTCATGTTTTACGATACCTGAAAACTTCCGAGTTTTAGTGTGCCTTATCATCCTAGTGTCAATAATGGACTGTTTCGTTCTCGTTTAAGTGTGGTTTTTATGATTAGGTCAACAACTAGTTTGTTCTCCATGGTAAACTTAAGGGACTTCTTCATGTTATTCAGTATCCAAAACTATGTAGATTTTATTCCCGAGGGATATAGTCCTAACAAGTAACTCTGATGGGAATGATGTCCGCAAACTAGCCCACAGTCTAGTGATTTGATGTAGAGGATAATAAATAAACGCTGTTCATGGAACCATGACCAAGCCAATATTTTGCCTGTAGTTGCATTAATGTAAAGATAAAACAAATAAATAATGCTGTAAAGTTTATGTATACCTGATGGGCATTGCTCAAAGCCTATTCAAGCCTCTTCTGGAAATGTACGAGATCGGCACTGCTAAGAGTTTACTGTAGCTGGGACTCATAGGAATAGGAGAGCCTGAGTTTTATCAAAGGGTGAGGAGAATAATGACGAGGTTTCAGTCCGCAATTATTGATGCTTCCCAACATCACCGATACCCATATTTTAATGAGTACGTAGATATTTTGTTGAAATTAATCACAACCATTAGTGGCGTCCCTGATGAAAATTAGACAATGTGCAACATCTGGGTATCTTTATTGTAGACGTTTCGCCATCTAGTGGCTTTATTAATACAGTTTTAGGTATGCTCAAAGGCGTGCTAGCTAATTATTTATCAAGTAGGCTCAAGGCGTGCTAGCTAATTATTTATCAAGTATTCTCAAAGACGTGCTACCTAATTATTTATCAAGTAGGCTCAAAGGCGTGCTAGCTAATTACCAAGTAGGCTCAAAGGCGTGCTAGATAATCTTTAATCAAGTAGGTTCTAAGACGTTCTAGCTAATCACATTTATCCAAGTTTTAGGTACAGTTAGTAATGCCCACATTAGATGTTTCAGAGAGCTAAATGTTTACATTCTATGATCTCCAAGATGATCAGACACCTGTAGAGCCTTACGCCTATTATTCGTTTCATATACTATTATTTTGTGATTTTTTTAGGTAATTATAAATCTATCTTCTATTAATAATAATCTAATTTTTAGAACAATCTCATAATAATCCTATTTGTCAAATGCTTTGGAATAATCCTTTATTAATTATACAGTATGTAACCCAAACTGGTATGTATTTATTATCATTTCATATTTACCTTCTTAGTGTAATGGTAATATGTTCCCATTTCTACAGGTTTGTGGATGTATCATGTATAATCACTCGTGCAAGTGATACTTTGAATTTGATAATAAATGTGGAATGTGAAGAACAAGGTTCCATATCCGTATCTGACTATCAGTATTTTCTCAGTGTCTGTAGACATTGTGTGAATATGCAACGTATGAATGGCACGAGTGGCAGAAGTAGGGAGAACACTGGTAGTATCTTCTCATTTCTTGGAGTCATTATGATGTTATTGGGAATCACTCACTTCTTCCTCACATTTACATGCAGTTACGGTTATTCTATTCAATGTTTACTCGGTACTGTGCTGCTATCTTGTCACCAGAGGCGCCACTACGTCTATTATGATGAATGATATACTGCTATTTTCTGTCTATTGAACAGGTAACTGTTCAAATTACTGATAATCAGCTTTGTTCCTCCCCCACACACACAATGCTTGTCTTATGATGAGTAATATTCTGTTATTCTCGTTAGTATTCCCACTACCCATGTTATTATGAGTGGTACATTGTTGACATATTTTAGTGTCTGCACAATCCCAGTAAGGTATCCCTGTATTGCATAATCCCAGCTCCCTGTGACTCAATATACTCCCATGTAATAGTGCAGAGTGAGGCAAAAGTTTGTAATGCAGCTAAATATTATCAATGAAGATCTGAAACGAATCATAAGAGGAATTCACCAGTCATCATATGGAAGCTAGAATCCCAATTTCTTCAATAAAAATTTCAAAAAATATGACATACACTGTAAAAATCTAATTTAAACCGTCCACTAAGAAACACCAGCACTGAAGCTAAACTGAAGAGGCATACTGTTATTATTTCAGAGCATCCAATATCATACTCATAAGATCCAGTATCACGTTATCAACGTTGAGGTATTGAATCAGATGTGTCACTCAGTATTTATATTTTCCACATTCCTTCCCACCAATAAAATATATTGAAATAGACAGAGGGAACAATCATCCCGTTTCTCTAAGTAACATTGACCATTTTTTAATAAGTCAGTAAGTAAATAAACTAGCAAGCAAATAAGAAAGTACATCAGTAGATTTCATTTATGCTTTCGTTGCACATCATTTATTTTTTTTCATTGGTCTTGAGGGCACATGTTATTTTCACTCAAAAGTTGATTATGTAGATTGTCCCTAAGAGAACCCAGTATCCTATTTCTGATTACCAGAGGCACTCTTCAGATGTTGCAAAGAAACTAAAGTGATTAATAAAAATTTGTCACATTAAAAGTAACCTAGCATAACATAGGTATCGTTCAGGATTCCACATAATTTGCGCCTGCACAGCCTATACCAAGACATGTTTCCTCTGTTTCATAATATGAGCGAGCCATTAAAACTTTGTCCTTCACAATAGTTTTATTTTAGTCAGGGGAAAGCGGTAAACCCGTAGGGCCACAAAACACTTGTGAATAGAAGACACAAGAGATTCGATCCAAGTACGGGGTGGAGAAGTTCAGTTCAATGGATCAAGAGCACCTTGACTGCCACAAGACATATCCATTTAGCAGCATAATAATGTTATGGAATTAGACACTTTTGTAACATTTAGGAATTTTTATTATGTAAACGTTCGCCACCATTTGGCTTTCGCAGTCCGATACAGAGATGGATGGTGGAAGATGATAAGTCTGAGGTTATCAGTCTCTCAGCTTTGAGTTAATTTGTTCAGTCCATCAATCAGAGAAATGGCTTATATACTGCAGACAGATGAGTTGAAGCAGTAGTACGTGGGGTCACCAGTTGAAAATTACACTAGTGTAAGTCATGTCTATAGGTATCCTCACTGGTTATAAGCCTCAGTGCTCCGATAGTATTACCCTCTTCTATATTTCTGCTAATTTGGGCCCTGATTTTTGAGGCGTCAGGTGTCCTGTTGTTGACATTTGCCTGGCGGGTGTTTGACGCCCTGGAGGGGAGACGGACAAGGTTGTCATCTCTAAGGAATGCATTTATTGCCCTGATAACAGATGTAGCTAGTGACTTGTCCCTCCTTGGTGGGACAGCCAAACAGGCATTGCCAAAAGCAGTAGGTTGTGCCAGGATCCGTTGTTTGCAGGAGCATCGTTGACTTTCTTCAAGAGGTCAGCGAATTGTAGCATCTGATGGCAAGCTGCTTTGGATGTGAGCGCTGTGGATGTTAATTGATTGCACTTTGGTCCTGTAGAGTGAGTCAGTAGTGTCAGCTCTGTCTGCGGGGAGGTCTGTTGTGTTCCATTTGGCCCTCCTGAGCCTAATCCATTGTGCACGGATGTGCCAGTTGGATTGGACATTCCTAGCACACCTGGAATGCCTCTGATGGTAGTTGCAGGGAATTCTGGGAACCCGATTTGTTTCAGGAATTCCACTGACAAATAATGAAAATAAATAAAAATAATACTCTTGAGTAAGGAATACAAGTGATTTCTGAGTTTCTTAAAATAGATAAAAGGTAGGCCTTTGTGGTTCTGGATTGAGTAGAATATAAGGCCCAGGATGAGTCTCGTGTAGACGATGGTGGAAGGTTATCCTGGAAATGTTAGATTCTCATGCCACTTGGTCGCAAATAAGACGTAGAAGCGGAAAGTAGACAAAGCTGTCAGAGGACGTACATCTTGCTCCTTCAAATCTCAGCGTCATTACAGGCTGACCACCTGGCAGATGCCTCGTGGACGGGTTCCAAGACGTTGGCTCAGTCGTGGAGATTCCTGGGAACCCGGCACTTCTTGTGTGTCAGGGGAACGCCTTCCACCTGAACAAAAAATAATGAAGCAGTAGTACGTGGGGTCACCAGTCGAAAACTACACTATTGTAAGTCATGTCTATAGGTTAGACAACCATTGAAGAATTCCCTTGATACAGGGAATTCTTCAACGATTACCTAACCTAACCTACTTAAACGAGTGGGATTTTCCACTGTGACTACAACTCCTACTGTTTCAACTCATCTCTTTGCAGTATAGGAGCCACTTACATGGGCATATGCTGTACTTTTCTCAACATTGATGGACTGAACACATTGACTCAACATTGACTTAAAAGTTTTCTGAACCATTTACATTATAATAAAGTTATGTAAAGCAAACATTTGCTATACCATTTTGAGATTAAAAGTAACAATAAAACACCTACACACTTTATTAAACATGCCATCCTTTCTTGTATGTAGGTTATAAGAATTTTTAAAATGAAGGTAATCAGAAGAGGCTTTCAGTAATCTAAATGAAGCTAATCAGAAATTTCAGTAAATCTTAAAATGAAGTTAATCAGAAGAGCTTCTAAGTAATCTTTAAAATGACTAATCAGAAGCTTAAGTTAATCTTAAAATGAACTAATCAGAAAGTTAAGTATCTTTAAAATGAAGCTAATCAGAAGAGGCTTTCTAAAGTTAATCTTAAAATAAGCTAATCAGAAGAGGCTTAAAGTTCATGGAAATTATTTCGTGAATGGTCTAAGTAAAACTGTGCAGAGGGCATCTGCATTTGTCATTTCTATAAACCTTCACCTAGTAATAGTTGACCAGGGTTGAATCCAAGTGCATGAAGTGTTCTCAGTTTGTTAAAGAATGTCTTGGAGCAAGTTAATGGTAGAGAACACTAGACTAGCACAAAGATTTTATTGGAAAAGAGTGAAAATTAAAAACGCTATATAAACACAAGTGTTTATTATATTTTAGATGTCTTTCGCTTTAAATTTTTTAGTCTTCTAAACAAATATTTGGTTTTCCGTTTTTTAAGAAACTCTAATTTGATAAAACAAATCCGATAAAATTTGAAAGGTGACACAAAGCCTCAATTCAATATAGATAACATTGCTAATTATAAAGCATCATCATTTATGAGTTTGAAGTCGACCAGAAGAGACATTCTCTAGTGATTTCTTGGAAACCAATTTCTTAACCCTTTCACAGCCCAGACTCCCGAAATTAATGTTGCTCTCAGTGTCCACTTTAAAACAATTATTTTTCTTCAGAAAAGGTAGAAAATGAAAAACTTTTTCTGAAGGTAATGACACCAAAAGTACGAAATTTGATGGAACACTTATGGAATTACCCAGGCACAAAGTTAGCTGTCTCGCCGCCATTTACGTATCGACAATTCCATTGTTCCTTCAACCAAATTCTTAGCTGTTTCGCTAATATGTCTTCCGTTCTACTGAATGAGCACATGAAACCTCCCATTCATCTGTTTTAACTACCTTATAAAGTATGTGGAAGTCGGGAATTTGGCCAATTTTTCACAAATAAATGCCACTTTAAAATAGTCCATAGACATTCCTGGCACTAAAACATTTCCTCTATTCATTAGTGACGCCCTCAGTCCTTCCCTATATTACACTTGCCTTCCATTTGAATTCTTATTTACACAAAAAAGATTTACTCTATTTCTCGGACAATAAAATATAAACAAGAAAGATTGGTCATGGTTTATACAGTACAAATAATTAAATCAAATTTATTAAAAATCCATAGAACATACTGGGAGTTGGGAAGGGGAGGGGGGATTTACTCGTCATCTAGAATTACGGTAAAAATTGAATACTTCTGCTATTTTGGGCTCAATTTCAAGCTAACTCTGGTCCTAAATTCGAAAGAAATCATCTCTATTTCAGTAACATGTATGTCTTCCATTTTATCAAATGATACCAAAAAACAGTCAATAAAACTATAAAAAACAAACGAGAAAACAAAATCGCTATTTTAAACCATACATACGGTAACAGTTTTATTTTTCCTATCAAGCACCGCGTGGGGAAGGATTTTTTTATACTGTGGAAACTTCCCATACAGACTGTGGATACTTCCCACACAGACTGTGGATACTTCCCATACAGACTGTGGATACTTCCCACACAGACTGTGGATACTTCCAACACAGACTGTGGATACTTTCCACACAGACTGTGGATACTTCCCACACAGACTGTGGATACTTCCCATACAGACTGTGGATACTTCCCACACAGACTGTGGATACTTCCCACACAGACTGTGGATACTTCCCACACAGACTGTGGATGCTTCCCACACACTGTGAATACTTCCCACACAGACTGTGGAAACTTCCCACACAGACTGTGGAAACTTCCCACACAGACTGTGGAAACTTCCCACACAGACTGTGGATACTTCCCTCACAGACTGTGGATACTTCCCACACAGACTGTGGAAACTTCCCACAGAGACCCAGTCTCTCATATCTAGGCCAAAATTTACCGCTCACAGCTGATCTGAGTGATCTGAACTCAGGATGTAGCACTACGTCAGGGACTTTGGGCTCAGCGTAGTTCTACGTCATGGGCAGCGAAAGGGTTAAATAAAATTTGCAATTTTATTTATGTATATCAAAATAAAAGCTAAACTTTCTTTTAATAAATTACATCAACAGTGAAAGTTTGAAGCCATTCAGAATAGTCATTCTCGTGTAATTTATTGGAATCAACAACTGCAGTATTTTTTTTTTAAATTCATTAAAATTCCTTATGTAATGTATCAGCATTAAAATTTTGAAATCGATAAGATGAGACATTCTTTAGATATTTAGTTGTATAATACCGCTATTTAGTTGACTAAATTGGCACACTGGGATTACTCCACCCAATAACAATGCAGAAATTTGCGTTTTGGAAAACACACCATGGCTAAAAATTGGAACCCAGTCAGAAGAGAATTCTCCAGTTATGGCACAGATTCCAATAATTCCAAGGTGAAGAAAAAAAAAGTGCATTGACAAATTTGCGAGCACAAACAAAACTATCGTGTACTATCCTCATCCACAGATATATCTGTCATTGAATATCGAAGGCATCGGGAAGAGAAAGATTTAAAAGTTTTTAATATTATTTAACCGGAACGAAAATTTCGCCCTATTTTACGCATGAAATGGGCAGTTTTCTACATTTGTGAACGTTTGAAGTTTTACTACAGAAGGATTTAGAAGTTGTCAGAGGCCTAGAAAGACACGTGAGCAAATACTAGGACAAAATTTTTAGAAAACGTTTTGGTCCTGGGACCGAAGTTAGAAGTGATCAAGGTCCCAGGACCGAAACGTTTTCTAATAAATATATCCCAGAGACAGTATGCTGGTAATGGGTTTAGCAACTGCCGTCATAGGCCATCTACCCCCTCATAACTGTTCCTAGAATCTTTCTCTACATGTAATAAACCATCGTTGAAAATTTGAAGCTGATCGAATGAAGCATTCTCATGTTATGAGTGAAATACAAGCGAAGAGTTGAAGGAAGAAGAGAAAGGGAAAAAAAAGAGCATTTGTTTTTTTTGGGGGGGCAACCAATTGAAGGTCCTCGTCAGGGATACCTAAATAAGATTTGCACTACCTGTGTTATGGTGAGTGGTATGGTGACTCACCTGTTCCACTGCTACCTGTGTTATGGTGAGTGGTATGATGACTCATCAGTTCCACTGCTACCTGTGTTAAGATAAGTGTTAAACTATGTTGTCAACATGACTTCCACTGTGTTAGATATTATACTGTTATGTTCTTGCCGGTACTCATACTGCCTATGTTATGATGAACATTATACTATGTTCTCTGAGGCACCGGCACTGTGTTATCAGCTGTATACTGCCATGTTTTTACATAGAATGTCAATTACTGTGATAAGGTGTAATGTGGTATGAGATGCTTATATATGTAATAAGCTTTCATTAACTGTCCATCACCTGTGTTATGTAAACATTACTCACCAATCACTTTCAGTAGTTAAACTATGACCCTCGCTTGTTTCCACTCTCGTCACAGGGTAATATCCTCACAAGATGCCTAAAATAAGTCACTAGAAGTGAGAATGACAAACATAACTGACTTAGCTCCCCACATTCTTCACCACACACATTTCATCACACACCCTTCAGCACACACACTTCACGCACCCGTTTACAACATACTCATCACAACACACCCGTTTACAACATACTCATCACAACACACCCATCAGTTCATGTCCTTCAGCAAACATCCTTCAGTCATCATAGATTATATGTGGTAGCGGAAAGTGTAGCAGAGGGAATGGTAGATAAACACAGCTGTTAATCGAAGTTTATTGACGTGCAATTCCAGGCGTCTGAGACTCTCCTTCAGTCTCTGTCAGAAGCCTGGAGGGAGGTTACTAGCGCGGAGCCTGGCGGAAGAGAGAGAGAGAGAGAGAGAGAGCGAGAGAGAGAGAGAGAGAGAGAGCGAGAGAGAGAGAGAGAGAGCGAGCGAGCAAATCCAGTGTCCTTTTACGGCTAGACTGAGGGCAGTTGTCAGATGCCGTCTCAGTTGAGTAAACCTTTGGAAGAAAATGCGAAAACTACAAAGTAGGATCCCATCGCTCAGTCCTGCTGCCAACGGTCCACCCGTACGTTACAATGACTGAACATTATGGATCGACAGCGGCGTAGACTTGCAATCATGAGGATAAATACTGAATAAGGAAAATATACAAAATGATATGGTAGAAGAAAATCTAGAAGAAACAAGTGTAGGACCTAGCAAAGGACAGTACGAAAACTGTACGTGATGTGTCGTTACTCGGCGACACATCAGGCAAGGACATCACTCAGGGTAGAGCAGCAGCCGCTCAGCTTGGAAAGAGCCTTCGGCTTAGGAAGACTCAACTGTGAATTACTCGCCTGGGGCTGACTTAAGTATAAAAGTTTTCCGTATACATAGTGCTCTACGGCACCTCTGTAAATTTCGTAACCTTGCACTTACCTGTGACATTAAGGATGAAAGAAGCATCTTCCTTGTGCATGACTGTTGACGTTAAGGACTGTATTGCTCTCGCTCCTGATAAGAGAGATACAAAGTGTTATGTCATATCAACTCTTCCTTTCAAGGGTCACTCTCGTCTGACCATTGTATACGCATTTCATATTGTGTTCAGTAAACCCCTCAAGGAAGGTTCCTTGACGTTGGTGAGGGGGCTCTTGATCTAGGGAATTGGATCTGTGCTCCGGTTCCCTGAATTAAGCCTGAATATCTTCCATCCCCCCCCCCCACATGCGCTGTAAATCCTACGGGTTTAACACTCCCCCCATTGTTATAATTATAATAATAATAAATGTTAAGTAAAAGGACACAAATGCAACTAATGTGACAGTTTATTGTGGCAACGTTTCGCTTTCCAGGAGCTTTGTTAAGCTTCATAAAGCTCCTGGAGAGCGAAACGTTGCCACAATAAAATGTCACATTAGTTGCATTGTGTTCCTTTGACTTAACATTAACACAGTTCATATTGCTCAAAATAACCCACATGGAGACACAAACTCAGGAAGATTAATTGATCTGTATATTTCAATCCCCTTTTGGGATCCCCTTCAGAAGATCAATTAATTTTCTGAGTTTTTCTCTCCATGTGGGTTATTAGTGAACACTGGCAAGTGTTCATTACACTTTAGTTATCTGCATTTTATATTGTCTTAAGTGAGCTTCGTTCTTATTATTATAATTAAGGGGGAAGCCCTAAACCCGTAAAATTATCTAGCGCCTGTGGGGGGATGTGGAAGGTATTCAGGTTTAGTTCAGGGAACTGGAGCACAGATCCAATTCCCAAGATCAAGAGCCCCTCACCAAGTGAGCTTCGTTAGTACCTCCGGTTAGTGATCTCCCTCACCAGGCATACGCTTAAGGACAGGTACGGACGCACAGACTTAATATGTAACTTACGCATTTTAGGTTCATATATGTGGTTCTCAAGCATGATTTTACAATGTTACCTGGACTATTAAGGATATATCAGTTCACGTATCTGTTACCTTCTTCAGGTTCTGCCACACATACTTAAAATAAATTAACTGAGAGTTCCACTTACTACTCAGGTACTCAGAGCGAAATTCATGCCGTTATAGTTAATATCTGGCAGAATAAACAGGATATCAAAAGGGAGACATAAGTCATAATACAAGGTGAACTTGGGTGTTTCTCGTATGGAGATGTTAAGTGAAACGTTTTGAAGTACTCTGCTCCTCTGGGACTGCGTCATCCCAAGTACACCTAGAATTGTTACGCACAGTACATCAAGGACATCGCAGTTCTTGCATTCAGCAAGTTGTACCATTGTCAGAGAAGAGAACACAGGAAAAAATGTGGCGTAGAATGATACGCTCGGAGAATGCGTTGACTATTGTCAAATGAATTTTGTCTGGAATGAAGAGTAATTCACACTACTGTGTCAAGGTATTATCTATCTAGAGCAACTGTTCGATTGCCCTTCTAAGAAAGAGATAAATTTGTCAGCTGATTAAAAGAAGTTCTCTCCCATGGCTCCGTTGTGATAGTAAACTTTATGATCTGGTTAAGACCACTCACCTAGCCTTTGTGTCAAAGGCATGTCATGCACTTGTATACATAACACTATGTAACACAATTTTTGTTCCTGGCAAGTGTTGTTTTGGATGTAAAGCAAAAACATAATAAAATAAATAAAATTTATAAAATAAAATTTACACAAATTTTATTTTAAACTTTCTGAAACATATTTACAAAGTTAAAAATGAACAGCTTTTCTAGATTTCTAGAAAGTCCCCATCATGTTTCCATTATAAGATCCCTGATATCTGTGTTCAAAGTCCACTTTATTTTCTTTCATTCAGCAATGCCTTGATTCGGGAGAGAATATCCTATAATATAACGAAACTTTCTTCATTAACCTCTAGTGTGGTCCTGTATCAAAGGGATGACTGAAATCCATATATCTAATATGATTATCGTGGTTTACCACCTGAAATACTTTACTGAAAAAGATTAGTAATTTCGTTAGGCAAGAACGTGGCATTGTACATCCGTGCAGAGATTCATTAAATATTTTATATTTGTCAATAAGACTTTGAAGTGCATTTACAGTAATTGATTTCAGCTTTGCCACAACTGAGATTAAGCTGATTGATTTAGATTTTTAAAGCAATTGGCCTACCTCTCCCTTTGTAACTTAGTCTCACTTTCATTATGTTCCATTTATCTGGTGCGATACATGTTAGTAATGATTTATTGATGAGTCTAAATAATGGTTGAATAAGTCTCCCCTTACATTCCTTTAGAGCCTTGAAAATAGTTCGTTAGGGCTAGTGACTTATTTAGTTTTAATTAGTATTTTTAATTGAGGACTAAATCACTATTGACTTTCATCTTGCATGATATGTTTTCGTCCTGGCTTTTACAATTAATGATTTCTAGAATTTTGTTTGTACTCCTATGTGTAAAAAAAAAAAAGAAAAATATGTTCAAACTTGACCACATTCCATGTCAATGCTTATCTCTTCCCTAATTTTATTCTTAGAGACCTGATAGAACCCTCTTGGTCTTTGATTCTCTTGTTAGTTTCATTTCATAATATAGATTGGCTTTTCTTTTTCCATTTCTGATTTCTTTTTTTAAATGAAAATATTTGTTCATAAGGGAATGCACCTCCTTTTTTTTTTAAATTCAACTCTAAATAACTCGTTTTTTTTAACACAAGACATACTTTTGTTTAATATTTTCTCATTAAGGGTCAGTTATGTTTGACGTAATTTTCCTATTAGGAAAACAATTGGAACATACCCAAGATCAAGATCAAGAGAGTTTAGGTAAGACCCCATGTGGGATGAGCTGGGAAGACGGGATAGGCGAAGAATAGCGGTGGAGAGGAGTGTCCACAGTCGAAGAAAAAGAGCCAGTGCTTAACCCAGCTGCTAGGCTCTCGTGGACGAACTTGGAGAAAACAGGAAGAGCAAGCTATGTATGCATCGGTCTCGAGGTAGTTGAGGTCATGAGTCTTGAGAAACTGGCAGTTTCTAGGTCGCAGGAGAGGGTAGGCAGGTAGGAATATCAAAGGGCAGCACACAGGTGTTAGTTATAGAAGTAATTGAGGAGGCAGGTTTGCAGTGGAACTATTTTTAAACATTTGAAGGTGCTTCTGGAGAGGTGGTATAGTTTAGTCTTGTTACTGAAGGTGAAACGTAGAGGCTTGACGAGTGTGAAGTAAAGAGGTGATTCACAGGCATACTTGACTGTTCCAGCACCGAGGCCTTTGTTTAACTCAGTGCAGGTCATGGTGTCAGCATTCGATAAAGCCCACTGCGTGGGCGAAACGTTGTCAATAAAGGATCACATTATACTGCTTATGTGTTTATCTTTCCATTGTGTCGGTATTTTATACCATTTATTTCCATTCGATGGAGAAGTGTAGAAGGTAAGGTTTTCCCATGATGGTATACTGGAGTAGTCACTATCTATGTTGCACAGTTCTGGTCACCGTATTATAGAATGGATATTAATGCACTGGAAAATGTACAGAGGAGGATGACAAAGTTGATCCCTTGTATCAGAAATCTTCCCTATGAGGATAAACTGAGGACCTTGAATCTGCACTCTATAGAAAGGCGTAGAATTAGGGAAGATATGATTGAGATGTATAAATGGAAAACAGGAATAAATAAAGGGGATGTAAATAGCATGCTGAAAATATCCAGCCAAGACAGGACTCGCAGCAATGGTTTCAAGTTGGAAAAGTTCAGATTCAGGAAGGATATAGGAAAGCACTGGTTTGGTAATAGAGCTGTGGATGAGGAACAAACTCCCGAGTACCGTCATAGTGGCTGGGACGTTGTGTAGTTTTAAAAATAGGTTAGATAAATACATGAGTGGGTGTGGGTGGGTGTGAGTTGGACCTGACTAACTTGTGCTACTAGGTCAGATGCCGAACTAATTCCTTAAATGGAAGTGACCTGACTACCTGGAGTTTACCTGGAGAGGCTTAACTCCAGGTGGTCAGGTAAACTCCAGGTAGTCAGGTCTAAGCCGGGGAGTGATGGACCTACATCGCATGGGCCAGTAGACCTGCTGCAGTGTTCCTTTTTTTATGTTCTTATGTCTGCATAAATAACCCATTACGAATGCGACCAAATATGAACATGTAAATAATTCATTACCTTTGTAACTTATTCAGCTATTAAAACTTTTCGACACAGTCTGTGAACCCATTATGCACCTTTGTAATCTTTTCACTGCCACCCGCAGGATAGGTATGGGGTGCATAATAAAGATACTGAACTAATAAAACTTAAGGAACAGTGGCCTTAGTGAATGGTGGTCTGAAGAACTGTGGAGGCTCGATTCTATGTCTGATATCCGCAGCACACTCAACCATCTTAACTCAACTCATCACCTATGTGAGTGATTGGTCTCGGGGAAATGATGGTCTCAAGAACGGTGGTCGTAGGAATTGGTGGTCTCAGGAACGGTGGTCTCAAGGAACGGTGGTCGCAGGGAACGGTGGTCTCAAGGAACAGTGGTCGCAGGAACGGTGGTGGTCTCAAGGAACGGTGGTCTCAAGGAACGGTGGTCGCAGGAAACGGTGGTCTCAAGGAACGGTGGTCGCAGGGAACGGTGGTCTCAAGAAACGGTGGTCGCAGGGAATGGTGGAACTTGATCCTAGGTCTCATAACTCACCACTAAGTCATCTTGTCTTGCATAATAAATCCGCGTATTTCCTTCAAATACTTCTTATCTTTTTCCTTCTTTTTCTTGTAAAGTTTGGGTTTCAGGGTCTTGTCTATAGCTCTGCCCAGATCTATGAGATGTGCTATGTAATTTTGTCCTTTCTTTCTGATAATGATATTTGATTCTGTTATGTCATTATGGGCAAAATCGGTCTTATGGAAATCTTTTAATGCTTTCTTAGCTGCTTTATATGCCTTCTGACAATTTTCCAAAGAATTTTTCAATATAAATTTTGAAAAAGTTATCCCGGTCAGTAAGACATAACGATGGCTAAAGGTTCATAAATTATTCCATAAAGTTTTGGAGCCCACCAGCGCCATCAACCTTGAGGAGAGCTCTGGCTTCCTTTACGGCTTCTTCCACATCAATGTCACCAAAGAACTCCTTGACCACGACGGTGGTTGTGGAACCATCTTTTGTTTTAAGATGGCTTTCGAAGTCTCTCCACACCCCCCTCTACCAAGTCTTATCTTGATACCCAGGCTGTCCAGGATAATGGGGATAACAGTGTCGCCGGTGGATCCGCCTGGTTTTGTCTCAATGTCTGGGGGCGCAATTTGGAAAGTTCGGTCTCTTGTCCTGGAGGAGGTCACGTCAATTTTGGCTTTTGGAAGGTGCGGGAGGTGATGTGGAGCGAGGTCTTTTGAAGCTCACAAGGATGACATATCATTGCTTTATTGACGTCTCTGGCTGTATCATTTAACATTCGAGTGAATCCTTCATAAGGAGCGAGTCTCACCGTCAGCCTCTTGCTCGTCTGCAGTCTTAGCGAAGAAATCGTTTTCTTCCTTCCACTTTTGTCATTATAGAAACAATTGATGTTTCAGGAAGAACTCAAGTAGAGATCTCGAGAAAATCTGAGTACTTTGCTAAAATAGACGGGACGTAAAAAAATATAGTTAATGCAGGAGATTACCGAAATATATTTCAAAGACGGATGCCCAATAATATAGTTAATGAGAATTACCGATAATATATTTCAAAGACGGGATGCCAAAAATATAGTTAATAGAAGGGATGACCAATAATATAATTAATAGAAGGATGATCAAAATAATATAGCTGAGTGAGAAAGTGGCCGGTCAGTTTTGGGCTCCTTTGGTTTACAATTTACATAAACGACATAGATGGGGGAAAAAATAGCAACATCACAAATTTGCTGATGACCAAAAATAGGCCGTCCAATTCATTCTGATGAGGACATTAGAGACTCAGGATGATTTGAATAGACTGATGCAGTGGTGGGAAGAAGTGGCAGATGCAGTTTAATGTAGACAAATGTTGGGCAGGACAAAACCATGCCACATATAAACTGAATAATGTAGATCTTAATACTTGTGATTGAGAAGGATTTGGAGTTCTGGTTAGAGTAATCTGAAACCAAGACAACAGTGCATAAGTGTTCCAATAAAGCAACATAATCCTTGGCTTATATCAAAAGTAAAATAATAGAAGCCCTCAGGTTGTTCTTCAACTCTTATATCTTTGGTTGGCCTCATTTAGATTATGCTGCACAGTTCTGGTCAGTATTACAGAATGGATATAAATGCACTGGAAAATGTACAGAGGAGGGTGACAAAGTTGATCCCATGTATCAGAAATCTTATGAGGATAGACTGAGGGCCCTGAATCTGCATTTTTGAAAGGCGTAGAATTAGGGAGATATGATTGAGGTGTATAAAAAGGAAAACAGGAATAAAAAAGGGAAAGTAAATAGCGTCTGAAAATATCCACCCAAAACAGGATTTCCAGCAATGGTTTCAAGTTGGAAAGTTCAGATTCAGGAAGGATATAGGAAAGCACTGGTTTGGTAATAAATTGTGGATGAGTGGAACAAGCTCCCGAGTACCGTCATAGGGGCTGGGACGTTGCGTAGTTTTAAAAATAGGTTAGATAAATACATGAGTGGGTGTGAGTTGGACCTGATTAGCTTGTGCTACTAGGTCAGATGCCGTACTAATTCCTTAAGTGGAAGTGACCTGACTACCTGGAGAGCGTCATGGTGCCAGCGTTTGATTGTGCAGTGTAAAATGTAAGATTGTCCCAAGTTGGTGTGGTAAAGTTGTCGATAACTACTTCTTCAGACATGTATTCATTTGATGAGTCTTGTTTTGGTACTAGCAGGTGAATGAGGGTCGGCAGGATCAGTGGAGAGGTGTACTGGTGGTGTAGCATTTGGTTTGGGGGCAGTGCTCGAGGCAGCTAGAGCGGTGGTGCGGGAGGTTGTGGCATCTGCTTGAACAGTAGGAGACAGGTCGGCTGGAGTAGAGAAGTTGATGATGTTTGGAAGAATTTTTATGTCAGCTGATGTTGGAGAGTCAGGAAATGTAAAGGCTGGCATATTGTTGAGAAGAAAGAGTTCATTTATGGAGGCGTTGAAGGTGCCAGGCTTGGCTGCATTGGCTAGATGAGCGTACAACATACAATACAACACCTTTGACGGAGCAGCACCAGGAAGTGGAGATGCTGAGTGGAGATGGTTGTTGTGTTGCTTGTAAGATTTTCTTGGTATCCATCTGCAGTTTAGTGATGGCGGCGAATGTCGGTGATTTCTGGTTATTGCAGTTGAGGCAGGTGGGAGTGGTAATGGTGGTGGAATATTCTGTGGAGTTATGGCCGTCCTTTCCAC
This sequence comes from Cherax destructor, assembly GCA_009830355.1. Lineage (NCBI taxonomy): Eukaryota > Metazoa > Arthropoda > Malacostraca > Decapoda > Parastacidae > Cherax > Cherax destructor. The sequence continues at coordinate 138,168 of WNWK01001623.1, read as the reverse complement.
AGTTGGTACAGTACTTCTTTCCTTTCAAGGGACACTCAGGCGTCGAGTGGTGGTACGAATAGCAGGTCACCATGGAGAAACGTGAGCAAAACGCTATGGCTCGATGTGTCTGGGATGGATGTGGTAGTAAAAGATGGCTAGGTCCTCAGACAGTGTTCTATAAGCCATGTCGATGTTGGAGAAGGTGAGCTTGATCATTGTAGAAGCGTTTTGAATTTTAGTGATGTCATCAATCGAGGCCCAAGTGTTTTGTTCCCAGTCTTCACTGCCATGATAATCTCTTAGCATCTGCAGTGAAAAAAACTGGAACCTTAACTTTATTTTCATTAAGGTGATTTCACAGGATATAGAAATTAAAGTAAGTAATTAATGATTGCTTTTCCACTATTCTTCTTTAATCTTAAAATTATTTATTTGATCTAGAAATTCGCTTGTTTCTAGAATAGATTGCTGGCGGACTCTACTGCACGGTCAGTAGTACATGACCTCCCAGCTTCATATAGAGGTATTACATTGTCAGACTATTTTGCTGTAATATCTATCCACCTTCGCAACCGTTGACAACAACGTTGGTCCAATATGCCTCATGATAAATTACATTATATCAAACCAAGTTTAGGTATCTGGCCTTCTTGTTATCGATGTCGAGGTTGGGAGCCTAAGATCTCCCGTCACCGGGCGCACAGGTTTTATTCATGGGTATCTAATGGAGCGGCGTCCTGTTCCACTCTGTGACAATTGCCTGGTTCCAATTTCAATTCCCCATATTCTATTAGACTGTCTTGTCTATCAACGAGCACACAGAATTGACCTCCAACGAGGTATTTATTACACAAACTTTGATAATACCTCCTTGAGCACTCCTCACAGCCCTTCCTATCTCTACCTCTATTATCCTCACCCCCTGCCCAGCACCGCTGTATTACTCTAATGGTTTAGCGCTTCTTTTTTATAATAATAATAATAAAAATATTAATAATCTATATTAGATTTAATGTAACATTGCTACAATCAATATGGCTAAAATTAAAATCTCACATCAATATCTACAATATACCTAAATTTACAGAATGTCTGGAACATCAAGAAGAGCTCGCTCAACGAGAGGGTCTACTGCTTGTGCAATATTTGGGGCTACTGCAAGTCTAAACAGCACAAGCCTGTGTATCAACACGTAATGAAATATTTTCATATATAGTCTGAAGACATCCAAAAAAAAAAAAAACTTCATTTTCAGAAATTTCTGACATTCTTGCCAAATCTTTAGAAGATCTGTTTGAAAAAAAAGTAGCCATCTCCACGATTTCGGATCGTCACTTAATATAATACAAACTACAGAAACATGAAGAACCAATTAAAGGCAAGCAAAATTCTGAACAAATTTTTCGACATAAATGCTTTTAAATGCAAAAACCTTCTATCAGTGTTTATGCAAAGGCCATCTCAAGGTTTCTGCTATTGAACAAGAGTTTCTTATTAATGAAATACCAACTATAATAAGTAATCATGATTTACAAACTTGCACAACAAAAGAATTCAAAGGCGACTGAAGAGGATAAAACCATTGGGACCAATTCCTTCTGCCAATACGGAACAAGTGGCCGTAATATCATCGACATCAAGTGGAACTGAAGGAACTGACACTGATTGTCCTCTTCGAGGGGGCTCCTTGGCGCAATGAAGAGGCTCTTGGTCTGAGGAATTAGACCTTTTGGTCTCCTTCCTCAGACCGAACCTAATTACCCCCAATCCCGTTTACCCATCCCCCTTTTTCCCTTTCCTCCTTCTCCTCCCCATCCCTCCCCTATCCCCTTCCTATTTTCAGCCTTTGGGATTCTTCCCAAAAACACTTTAGTTCCTAGGTAGGGGGAAGGGTGTCGTGGTCCATCCCATTCCGTTGAGGTTCTTGGCAGTGGTGTCCTTGGCTTTGGGTGTCTTTCGGGTGACAGGTGTATCTCTGGAGGCTGCCTGTCGGATTCCGAAGGGAGTGGGGGGGGGGGAAGTGGTGGCCGAAGTAGGTATGCTTTGTGGCGGGTGTCCAGCCGCCCTCTCTTTTGTCCACCGAGGCTGCTATCCCAGATTGCTGGTTTACTGGCATGAAGGGTAGGGTATGGCATGGGTTCCATGCTCCATCTGCACTACTTGCGTGCTGGGGTCCTCTTGGTTGCGGAGGGGATTTACGACCCTTTCTTTCCTCATAGGAGCTATTCCTATATGTTCTCCCTTTTTCTTTTCCTTTTTTTTTTTTTCTAAAAAACAAAAATAAAGAAATGACATAACCATGGAGTCCCAAATCTATGAACCTGCTCCACTACGGGCCCCTTACTAATATTGCACCCTGTTCTGACCCTGCCTCGTTATTTGACCACTCTTCAGACATTTCTACTGCCCCTGTACCTCTTGCTGGTGCAGTTTCATCACCCGCTCCTGGTACCGGGGTTCCGACTGACTTCTTTTATATGCCTGACCTCAGCATTTCTTTGACCATGCTTCCGGCTTCTCCCTCTACGGTGCGGCAATTTTCGGATCGCCCGTCTCATGTCGGACCAAGTCTGGTCCCACACCTAAACGCCCAAGACCATTCCCTGATGATGCTTCTTCGCTTCCTTCTCATTCTACTCAGAAAAGACCGGCACATCACGCACTCCCCTTAGGTGCTGTTTCAAAATACACAATGGACTATGTTTTTTACTCTACAACCGACTTCCTCTACTGCCTTTCTTTCCGACCATAGTATTGGCAAAGCTCTCCTATGCCATATTGGTAGAGATACATCCTTTCATGCTCTTAAGAGTGGTACATGCATCATCACTGTCCAGGATGCTGGCCAAGCTCACGATCTTCCTCTCCTTACAACCATCGATGCTATTCCTGTAACTATTGAAAAGCATCATTCCCTCAATTTTTGTAGTGGTACTGTCATTTTACTCCATATTATTGTCCAACAGAATTTCCAGATATGTCGTGATGACATTCTGGATCAGCTGGAGCTCCAAGATCTCCCAATCCTCAAAGTAGACACTCATGTCCTCCCTGCCCACATGCGGAGACAATACACTTGCACTGTAGCTCGCTTAACTTTTGACTGGCGTGAGCTTCCGTCCTCTGTTTATATTGCGGGGCACCGTTTACAAGTTCGAAAGGTGTTCCCTACACCGCAACAGTGTAGAAATTACTGGCGTTTTGGTCATCTAGCAAAATATTGCCCAGTCTGTGGTGCCGACGACCATACCAATACGTCTTGTTGTCTACCTCCCTCTTGCCTTAATTGTCGTGAGGCTCCCCCATCTTATTCTCACCAGTGCCAAGTTTACTTAAATGAGCGAGAAATCCGTTGTCTCAAAGAGGCAGAAGGCTTCCCATATGCTATGGCAGTCTCTCATCTATGCTTCCAAGGGAGACTTCCCTGTATTTCTTATTCTCGAGTTACTAAACGTCCCCCTACCTCTTGGATCCCACCTTCTGCAGCCTCCTCTGTGGTCACACCTTCCACAGTCACCCGTCTCTAATTCTTTTGTTGTCCTGGACTCAGAGGTCCCTACCTCGACACCTCACAAGTTTCTGTGTCTACAAGACCTCGTAAAACACCTTCTTCCCATCGCCCCTCTACTTATCCGAAGTCCAAAATATCCTGATTGTTAAAATCTCCTTTCACCCCTCCTTCCCTTCTGCAACCTACACATATTTCCTTTCCAGTCTCTGTACCCGGTTCTTCACCTCTAGCTGGTTGTGTTACGAGTGTGGAGGTTCATCCTGCTCGTACAGCACCTTCTTTCCCTGTCCCCTCCCAAGTTTCTTCCTCTTCTGCCCCATCCGAGGTCACTTCCTCTCCTGTTCCCTCCCAAGCTTCTTCTCCAGTTCCCTTTCCCCCTAACTTTGGTACAGTCCATCGTCGCCTTGATCTTTACTCACCCTCCTCCTTACATCTCCAATATCGTCCCACATACAACGTCCTTGTCCTCTGAAACGCTTGAAGCTATTACAGAATATATTGAGGAGACTCGACCATTGATGGACACCGATCCCCCTCCTGTTCCTCCTCTTCACTCTTCTCCGTCTGCACAACTCCTTTCTTCACATGTGGACTTTTCTAATCCTTCTAGTCCGTAGATACCTTTACCTTCAGATTTCTTGTATCTTTCACTTCGCAAATAATGGCATATTTACAGTGGAATATTTGCGGCCTCAGAGGTAATTGGGGTGAGCTTCAGGTGTTGCTCTACCAATTTTCCTCTGTTTATGCGTGTTTACAAGAACCCAAATTATGCTCCGCTGTTATCCATCCCATCTCAGGCTATGATTTATTATATACATCGGATCCTTTTCCAGATGGATCCTTTAATGAAAGTGCACTTCTTATACACACCGGTTTTCCATACCGCCAGCTCTTTGTTCATACTTCACTGCATTACACTGCACCCCGCATCCACTTGAATAAGTGATATGCAATCTGTTCTTTATATCTCTCTCCTCGGGCATTATCTATCCCAGATGTTGCATTTCTGGTTTCTTCCTTACCGCCACCCCTTCTGTTACTTGGCGATTTTAATGCCCACCATTTCCTTTGGGAATGTCTCACTGTGACTCCCGCAGCATTCAGTTGGAGGTTTTTCTCGCTTCTCTCTCCCTCCATGTTTTAAATATGGGTACTCCCACCCATTTTGATCCTCGTACTCATTCTCTCTTGCATTGATCTCTCGGTTTGCTCTTCCTCAACTGTACTAGACTTCACCTGGTCTGTCCTCCCGGACTTGCATGACAGCAATCATTTTCCAATCATCCTTACGTCTTTGTATTCACCACCTCCTCGTAGCCCACGCTGGCAATTTGACCGAGCAAAATGGGACCTCTACTCACGTCTAACTGCTTTTAGTGAGGCTCTTTCTTCGTCCACCATTGATGAGCTTTTACACCTCTTCTCGACCTCAGTTTCAACCGCAGCTTCACATTCTATACCCGAAACCTCGGGCAGGCATTCTGAGAAGTGTGTGCTTTGGTGGTCTCCTGCTTGTGCTCGGGCAGTACTTTTGAAACGCCCTGCGTGGGGCAGGTACCGGTACAATAGAACCACAGAGAGACTCCTTGTCTTTAAGCAGAAGAGAGCGGTCGCTCGCAGTGTCATCCGTGACGCTATACGCACTTGCTGGTGGGATTATGTTTCTACCGTCACTTCTGCTTTCTCTATGATTGCAGTCTGGAAAAAAGTACGGAAACTGAGTGGTAAATACTCTCCCGACCCTGCTCCTGTTCTTCGTGATGCCGGTGTCGATATAGCAAACACTCTTGACGTTGCCACCGAAATTGGTAATCATCTTATCCGTATCTGTCAGGGGCTTCAACTATGCCCCTCGTTTCTTTCCTCAAAGTCTGCCAGAGAGTTAGATCCCTTAAACTTTTCTTCTATCAGAGAAGAATCTTATAATGTACCTTTTACACTTCTGGAACTGGAGGCTTGCGGATCATCGGCAGCTGGGCCTGACAGCATACATATTCGTATGCTACAGCATTTACATCAGTCAGCCCTTGCTGTCCTTTTACGACTCTTTAATCTTATTTGTTCACAAGGAGTTCTTCCCCAGCTGTGGAAATCTGCCATTGGTCTCCCTTTCCGCAAACCAGGTACTACAGGACATGATGCCTCCCACTATCGTTCCATTGCTCTTACAGTTTGCAAGGTAATGAAACGTCTGGTAAATAGACGTTTGATGTGGTATTTAGAGACACAACAGTCTCTCCACTAGTCAATTATTGCAATCTTTTTTGACTCTGAGAAGTCATATGACACAACTTGGAGGTATAATATCTTGGCCCAGTGCCACTTCTAAGGCCTCCGAGGTAATCTTCCATTTTTCCTTAAGAACTTCTTAACTGAAACACATTTCCGTGCTCGGGTTAATAATATGCTTTCCCAGGACTTTGTCCAAGCTGAGGGTGTCCCTCAGGGTTGTGTTCTGAGCACAACACTTTTTCTCCTTACTATAAATGATCTGGCATCTGTTCTTCCATCTAATATTTGGTCATCACTCAATGTTGATGACTTTGCTATAGCTTGTGCAGGCACTGACTGTCACATCATTGCAGTTTCTCTCCAGCATGCCATCAACCGTGTTTCCAATTGGGCCGCTGCTCACGGTTTTAAATTTTCTGATCATCCATTGTATCTATATGGCTCACGTATCCCAGAACGTGATACGGTCAGGTTTCTTGGGCTTCTGTTTGACCGTAGGTTATCATGGAAACCTCACATTACCTCTCTGAAGGCAACTTGTCATAACCGGCTGAACCTCGCTCATCTCTCATGGGGGCTGATAGTCAAACTCCGACTACATTCAGCCCTAATTTTATCGAAACTCGATTATGGCGACCAGATATATTCAGCAGCCTTTCCTGCGACTCTGTCTAGTCTTAATTCCATCCATCACAAGGAATTACGTTTATGCCTTGGTGCTTTTCGCTCTTCACCAGTTGAGAGCCTCTATGCAGAGGCGAATATTCCATCCTTGACCGATCGCCGTGATGCTCATTGCCTTTGCTATTATGTTCCCTCTCATAACCTTCACAATCATTCCATATATAGGATAGTCATTGATGTTAGTAGACATTCTTTATTTGTCCGTCGCCCCTGTTTACTCCGTCTCTTTTCTCTTCGCCTACATTTGGGAAGTTCCAACGGTTCTTTTCTTAACCACTTACGATCTCAATCTCATGTCATCGCAGTGTACACCGATAGTTCCAAGTCTTCTAACTGCGTCGGATTCGCAAGTGTTTCCGGACAGCATCGTGCGAGGGAATTTCGTATCCTCGGCTAGCATTTTTTACGGCTGAATTGTATGCCATTCCTGTAGCACTTATCCATATTGCATTTATGCCTGTGTCACCATTTGTCGTAGTTTCAGACTCCCTTAGTGCTTTACAGGCTATTAGAAAATTTGATACACCTCATCCCCTGGTTCTTCATATCCAACTTTGGTTACGCCGTATCTCTAGCAAGCACAAAGATATTGTTTTTTTTTGGTCCCTGGTCATGTTGACGTAAAGGGCAATGAACAGACAGACACTGCTGCGCGGTCAGCAGTACATGACCTCCCAGTTTCTTATAGAGGTGTTCCATTCACAGGCTATTTTGCTGTAATTGCTACCCACCTTCACACCCATTGGCAAGAACGTTGGTCTGACCTGCTACATAATAAATTAATTCTATTAAACCAAGTATAGGTTACTGGCCTTGTCATCAATGTCGAGGTTGGGAGACTATTATCTCCGTCTTCGCATCGGTCACACTCGTCTTACTCACGGATATCTCATGGAGAGGTTCCAGTTTCTGTTAGCCATATTCTGTTGGACTGCCCACTCTATCAACGAGCAATCATAATTTACCTCCAACGTCGTCACAGCTCTAATGCCCTTACTTTACCTTCCCTTCTTGCTGATGGTCCCTCCTTTAACCCAGACTCTCTCATTGACTTTTTGACAGCAACTGATTTAATGCACAAACTCTGATGATGATGATGCCTCTAGCACTCCTCACAGCCATTTCTACATCAACCTCTTGCTACCCTCTTGCACTGTCCACTGCCCCGCTGCACTCCATTACCTAATAATAATCCCTCTCCCTCTTGCTACCCAATAACCCTGCACCCTTCCCTGTCCTGCTGCGTTGTATGGCCCTTGTAGTTTCGGCGCTTTTTTTTTATTATAATGACACTATGATCCACCAAAAACAATCAAATCAAGTGGAAGTAAAAGTGTTTCTACGAGCTCATTAAGTGGCTTGCGACGATTTATCTGACAGGAGAGGAACAAGGTAGTGCTGAAACATCGTTGGAGAGTATTTCGACGGAAGAGAAGATAAAAATAAAGTAAAAGAAAAAGTTGGTCGTAAATGTTAAAAAACTATAATGGAAGAACACATCACTTTAATTTAAGAACCACGTTCGCAGTATTTAGGATTTGTAACTCCCACTTCTAGCTGAGCTCTAAATATTTCTTCTTCCATTTTGGAATATTTTGACATGATGCATATCGATACTATTTGAAATTCAAGTCACTGGATGTGACGGACTGCAATCAGTACAGATGTTCAAGGAGGAGTGATAAGATTTTTTGAACAAAACTTCCAGAGACCATTGCAGTGGTTAATCATTGTGGTACATCATAAACGAAAATAATGGCAAAACAAGAGCCTTCAAGATTTTAGAGGTCATATTAAAAAACAGTTGAATGACTGAAAAAATGTCCTATCGTTGAATCTGAAGCAGCTGAAGGAGAAGAAATTAAAACTTGAAGAAACGATCTATGCATATATCGAAAATATTTGGCAGAAATAAATGATGCTATGTCAAAAAAGTTCTTCCTCTCTAGACAGGAAAACCCCTGGCAAAATGTCACACTCGAGATGGTTGACAACTTGTAACCGTATACTAAGCTTTCACATTTTATATAAGAACCACCTGACAACCTAAATGCATCGTTGATTATATTATGAAAGTTTTCATGCTCATGTGGTTTGCAATCAAGATCAATCATTCTTCAACAAGAACAAAACATCTCCGTCAAACAATTGTACTCTCAAGATCACTCAGCCCTCAGTCTCATAGCTGACCGTGTTGTTCAGGGTAATATTAGCTAACTTTGCTCACCCTGAGAATATTCTGCTGACCATAATTCACGGTGAAGCAAAGCGCATCAGAGAACTGGGTTGGAGTAGGATGCTGAAAGGCAGAGAATACCAACCTGACACTTTGAGAACGGTTAAGGTGACCACTTTGAACTTTGACCCCAGTGATTGTTAGAATATGATCAACTGGCCATCCTGTGAGCCTACGGAGCTTCCTTTGACCAAACACTTCAACCGTTCTGATATTTTAGAAAATAAAAAATCTGGAGATAATCCATATACAAAATCACACTTGCCGTGTCACAGACAAGTCGTAGAACAACATATTAAGCTGGTAGCTGAAGCTTCACCTTCAGTTTGCGGGTAAGAAGCAAGAAATTGATTAATCAAAACAAGAATAAAATCTAGGGCAAAAATGCCAAAGGTATCAACTGAGAATGATTACCTAACGCGGGTAATGTTAGTCTAACAATGGTAAAATGGTTGAGTCGGGTAACTCCACCTCCTCTGGTTGAGTTCTGGGTTATATTGTCAATATAGTGCATTAATAATTGATGAAATATGTTAAGAGCTGCATGCATTCAAGGTAGTCAAATTATTATTTTTTTTTTCTATTATTTTGAGTTATCACTAGAATTCTATTCAGTTATTAAAATGAAGTGTGATAAAAATGGCGTTTTTATCGTTTTAATAATGAGAAATTTGATGTTTGAAAATTCAACCCGCTGGCGGCGGCAGAAATTATTATCGCAGGTATGTGGGATTTAAACCTTGTCGAGAATGCTGTTCCTTGCTATTACAACCAATCCTAAGAAATGTTTAGTTTAAAATTAAAAAATAAAATACACATTTTTTTTTTTTTTTTTTTTTTTTTTTTTTTTTTGTAATTTCAACTCGCCGGCACCGGCAGTAGATATTGTCACAGATCTCCAAGATTATACACAAGTATTTTTGACGAGGGTGTGCAACTTTTCCCAACTATTACATACGGAAGTCGAATGAAGTGTAAAAACACACCGCCCTATCGTACAGTATATCACTCCAGTTACCACTCTGGGTTCCTATATTTCGAATGTGCTTATCTTGTAATCATTTCACTCTTCTCTGTTTATTTATTTTATCTCAAAGCTTCTTTGGATTCTTATTAGCAGTGTTACTCCTCTATCCTTCCCATTAATTTGACAGCTAGCTGGGAGAAATACATCTGTTATTTCTGTGAATGGCGATGTCTCTACTATTCACTCATTCCAAGGAGCAGAGATAGGAGTTATTATTGAGTGTGAATGAGAGGTGCAACTGGTGATGAGTTTCCCAGGCTTTGGATCTTGAAAACCTTAAGGTTGAGATTCCGTACCAGTTATTATTTTCCCTATTATTAATTTTTGTATGTGTCGGTGTTTTATTTTTCCTTCTTCTCTTTCCTCTCATTTTTTCTCTTCCAGTCGAGGTACATATTCCGGTATCTCACTGTCCTCAATAACAGTGGTTGCCAACCCACAATCCTACCTCGCTGAGCTTCTGTTGCAAGGGTAAGTTTGGATTGGTATATTTATTTCCCCTTGATTAAATTGCATTTCTTTGAAATTTTGTCAACTGCTCTACTTCTACCTTTCCTGTAAATTCAGTGACACTTGAATCTCATGTTCTATTGATCTTTTATCAATTGTCCTATCCATCAGATTCATGAAGACCTGGGATCATCACATCTCCCTCTCTTCTGCCTATTTTTTTTTTCTCGAGATTGCCTTGTCTTTTTTGACACTTTCATCGCTATTTTTCCTTATTGCTTGTATCTGCCGGCTTCCTGAGAGCATATCCGAAAATGTCTCATAGCCTTCTATTTTCCGTTCTTTACTTCCCTCCTCCTGCCCTTTCTGTTCTTAACTCCGCTTCTTTCTCCCTTCCCTTCTTGTGCTCTAGTTCCTTCTTCCACTCTCGTAGGTCGTCTCTTAGTCTGAGATCTTTCTCATCAGGTATTGCAACTTTCTCTAGTTCCTTGCGTCTTTCCAATAATTTTTTTTTCCCAGTTTTCTATCTCTTCGCAAATATCGTTTAACTTTCTTTTCTTGACGTCTTCGAATTGCATCTAAATTCAGTTAACTTCAGTTATTGCTCTGTCCATCAACATTCTGCTCCCTCTTTTTCAGCTTCCTCCCATATTTATTGTTGTTTGGGATCTCCATTTCTTTAAATTTCGAGATTGACCACGCTGCATGCAATAGCTTCCTCTGTATCAGCTATAAGACCAGACATTCCTGTACTGATCTGTCAGTGGGAAGTGGCCCAGAGCAAAGAGTCGAAATGTGTGTACTCACATACATGTACCCACCTATATGTGGTTGAAGGGGTCGAGTCATAGCTCCTGGATCCTCCTCTTTACTGGTCGATACTAAGTCACTCTCTCCCTGCTCTATGAGCCTTATCATATCTTTTCTTAAAGCTATGTATGGAACTTGCCTCCACTAATTCACTCTCCAGATTGTTCCACTTTGTGACAACTCTAGGGCTAAAGAAATAATTTCTGTTGGTAGACAGCAACCACCCAGGGAGGTACTACCGTCCTACCAAATGAGTGTGAAACATAAACCTGTAATTGTTTTACACGATGGTAGAATTGCTGGTCTCTTTTTCTGTCTCATAAACATACAAGGTTGCATGTATGTCTTGCTACTTCTACTTACACTTAGGTTACACTACACATGCATGTACAAGCATATATATACTAACCCCTCTGGGTTTTTCTTCTATTTTTCTTCCTAGTTCTTGTTCTTGTTTATTTCTGCTTATCTCCATTCGTGTCGTAAGAAGCGAATAAATGCCGGGAGCAATGGGCTAGTAACCCCTTCTCCTGTATAAATTACTAAAAACAAGATAAGGAAAAACTTCATAAAATTGGGATGTTTGAATGTGCATGGATGTAGTGCGGAATGATAAGAAAGAGATGATTGCTGATGTTATGAATGAAAAGAAGTTGGATGTCCTGGCCCTAAGCGAAACAAGGCTGAAGGGGGTAGGCGAGTTTCAGTGGGGAGAAATAAATGGGATTAAGTCAGGAGTATCTGAGAGAGTTAGAGCTAAGGAAGGAGTAGCAATAATGTTGAAGGATCAGTTTTGAAGAGAGAAGAGGGAACATAAATGTATAAATTCAAGGATTATGTGGATTAAAATAAGGGTTGGATGTGAAAAGTGGGTCATAATAAGTGAGTATGCACCTGGAGAAGAGAGGAGTGTAGAGGAGAGAGAAAGATTTTGGGAGATGTTAAGCGAGTGTGTAGGAACTTTTGAGCCAAGTGAGAGTAATCGTAGTAGGGAACCTAAATGTTAAAGTAGGAGAAGCGTTTAGAGAGGGTGTGGTAGGTAAGTTTGGGGTAGCAGGTGTAAATGATAATGGGGAGCATTTGAATGAACTTTGTATAGAAAGGGGTTTGGTTATAGGTAACACATATTTTAAGAAAAAGAGGATAAATAAGTATACAATATATGATGTAGGGCGAAATGACAGTAGTTTGTTGGACAACATATTGGTAGATAAAAGACTGTTGGGTAGACTTCAGGATGTACATGTTTATAGAGGGGCCACAGATATATCCGATCACTTTTTAGTTGTAGCTACAGTGAGAGTAAAAGGTAGATGGGATATAAGGAAAATGGCAACAGCAAGTAAGAGAGAAGTGAAGATTTATAAACTAAAGGAGGAGGCGGTTAGGGTAAGATTTAAACAACTGTTAGAGGACAGATGGGCTAATGGAGGTATGGGGTAAGTTTAAGAATATAGTGTTAGAGTGTTATGCAGAAGTTTGTGGTTATAGGAAAGTGGGTGCGGGAGGGAAGAAGAGCGATTGGTGGAATGATGATGTAAAGAGAATAGTAAGAGAGAAAAAGTTAGCATTTGATAGGTTTTTACAAAGTAGAAGTGATGTAAGGAGGGAGGAGTATATGGAGAGAAAAAGAGGTTAAGAAAGTGGTGAAGCAATGTAAAGAGAGAGCAAATGAGAGGGTGGGTGAGATATCAACAAATTTTGTTGAAAATAAGAAAACGTTTTGGAGTGACATTAATAAGTTGAGAAAGCCTAGGGAAAGAATGGATTTGTCAGTTAAAAATAGGAGAGGAGAGTTATTAAATGGATAGTTAGAGGTATCAGGAAGATGGAGGGAATATTTTGAGGAATTGTTAAATGTTGATGAAGATAAGGAAGCTGTGATTTCGTGTATAGGAGTGAGGAAGAACCAGTTGTGAGTTTGGGGAAAGTTCGTGAGGCAATGAGTAGAATGAAAGGGGGTAAAGCAGCTGTGATTGATGGGATAAAGATAGAAATGTTAAAGGCAGGTATGGATATAGTTTTAGAGTGGTTAGTGTTTTTATTTAATAAATGTATGAAAGAGGGTAAGGTACCTAGGGATTGGCAGAGAGCATGCATAGTTCCTTTGTATAAAGGCAAAGGGGACAATAGAGAGTGTAAAAATTATAGGAGAATAAGTCTGTTGAGTATACCTGGTAAAGTGTATGGTAGAGTTATTATTAAAAGAATTAAGAGTTAGACGGAGAGAAGGATAGCAGATGAACAAGGAGGCTTTAGGAAGGTTAGGGGGTGTGTAGACCAAGTGTTTTCAGTGAAACATATAGGTGAGCAATATTTAGATAAGGGTAAAGAGGTGTTTGTGGCATTTTTGGATTTGGAAAAGGCATATGATAGGGTGGATAGAGGGGCAGTGTGGCAGATGTTGCAAATGTATGGAATAGGAGGTAGGTTATTGAAAGCGGTGAAAAGTTTTTACGAGGATAGTAAAAGTAGGCCTTAGACAGGGATGTGTGATGTCACCGTGGTTGTTCAATATATTTATAGATGGAGTGTTGGCAAGAGGTTGTGGGGTTAAAAGATAAAGAATCTAACACAAAGTGCGAGTTGTCACAGTTGCTCTTTGCTGATGACACTGTGCTTTTGGGAGATTCTGAAGAGAAGTTGCATAGGTCGGTGGACGAGTTTGGTAGGGTATGTAAAAGAAGGAAATTAAAAGTGAATATAGGAAAGAGTAAGGTGATGAGGATCACAAAAAAACTAGATAACGGAAGATTGGATATCAGATTGGAGGGAGAGACTATGGAGGAGGTGAATGTGTTCAGATATTTGGGTGTGGATATGTCAGCAGATGGGTATATGAAGGATGAGGTGAATCATAGAATTAATGAGGGAAAAAAGGTGAGTTGTGCACTGAGGAGCTTGTGGAGACAGAGAACTTTATCCGTGAAAGCAAAGAGGGGAATGTATGAGAGTATAGTTATCCCAACACACTTGTATGGGTGTGAGACATGGGTTGTGAATGTTGCAACAAGGAGAAGGCTGGAGGCAGTGGAGATGTCATGTCTGAGGACAATGTGTGGTGTGAATATAATGCAGAGAATCCGTAGTTTGTAGAGTAAGAGGTGTGGGATTACCAAAACTATTATCCAGAGAGCTGAGGAGGGGTTATTGAGATGGTTTGGACATATAGAGAGGATGGAACAAAATAGAAAGACTTCGAGAGTGTATAAATCTGTAGTGGAGGGATGGCGGGGTAGGGGTCGGCCTAGAAAAGGTTGGAGGGAGGGGGTAAAGGAGGAGGTTTTGTGTGCGAGGGGCTTGGACTTCCAGCAAGCGTGCGTGAGCGTGTTAGATAAGAGTGAATGGAGACAAATGGTTTTTAGAACTTGGCATGCTGTTGGAGTGTAAGCAAGGTAACATTTATGAAAGGTTTCAGGGAAACCGGCAGGCCGGACTTGATTCCTGGAGATGGGAAGTACAGTGCCGGCACTCTGAAGGAGGGGTGTCAATGTTGCCGTTTTGTAGCTGTAGTGTAAGCACGCCTCTGGCAATACAGTGATGGAGTGAATGATGGAAGTTTTATTTTGTCGGGCCACCCTTCCTTGGTGGGAAACGGCCTATGTGTTAATAAATAAAAACAATAAAATCTCTATGACTCATCTGGGATTTCAACTTCGTTGTTTTCTCTTGTTCCTATGTAACATCTCTGAAACATTCTGGCCCAGTAAACCTTATCAATTCCTCTTAGTATTTTATACGTCGTTATCATGTCTCCTCTATCCCTCCTGTCCTCCAGTGGTGTCAAGTAGTTTGCTTGGGGCCCATATGCTGCAGCAGTTATTTGGTTGATGTGCGCCTCAGATGTTCTCGGTGTTATTCTCACCCCAAGATCCTTAAGATCCTTTTCCTTGAGTGAGATTTGTAGTCTCTAGCCCCCTAGACTGTACTCCGTCTGCGGTCTTGTTTGCCCTTCCCCAATCTTCATGACTTTACACTTGGTGGGGTTGAACCCCAGGAGCCAGGTGCTGGACCAGGCCTGCAGCCTGTCCAGATCCCTTTGTAATTCTGCCTGGTCCTCGTCCGATTGAATTCTTCTCATCATCTTCACATTATCTGCAAACAGGGACACTTCTGAGTCTATTCCTTCGGTCATGTCGTTCACAAATTCCAGAAACAGCACAGATCGTCTTCCTGACAGGTATTCCCTGATCCATTGCAGTGTCTTCCCTGTTATCCCTGCCTGTTTTTCCAGCTTTTGCACTAATCTCTTGTGAGGAACTGTGTCAGACTCCTCCTTACAGTCCAAGAAAATGCAATTTACCCACCCCTCTCTCTCTTGTCTTACTGCTGTCACCCTGTCATAGAACTCCAGTAGGTTTGTGACACAGGATTTCCCGTTCCTGAAACCGTGCTGGCTGTCGTTTATAACCTTTCTAGGTGCTCCACCAATCTTCTCTTGTTAATCTTCTCCATGACTTTGCATACTGTGCGTGTCAGTGACAATGGTTTCTAGTTTAATGTTTCGTGTCCGTCTCCTTTTTTTAAAACTGGGACTACATTTGCTGTCTTCTATACCTCAGGTAGTCGCCCTGTTTCGATAGATGTGTTGAACATTGTTATTAGTGGTACACATAGTGTCTCTGCTCCCTCTCTCAGGACTCATGGAGAGATGTTATCCGGCCCCATCACCTTTGAGGTATATAGCTCGCTAAGTAGTCTTTTCACTTCTTCCTCGGTTGTATGCATTGTGTCCAACATTTGATGGTGTACCCCACCTCTCCGTCTTTCCGGAGTCCCTTCTGTCTCCTCTGTGAACACTTCTTTGAATCTCACGTTGAGCTCCTCACATACTTCGTGGTCGTTTCTTGTGATCTCTCCTCCTTCCTTCCTCAGCCTGATTATCTGGTCCTTGACTGTTGTTTTCCTCCTGATGTGGCTGTACAACAGCTTCGGGTCAGATATGGGTTTTGCTGCTATGTCATTTTTGAATTGTCGTTGGGCCTCCTTTCTTACCTGTGCATATTAATTTCTGGCTCTACGACTTCTCTCCTTATTCTCCTGGGACCTTTGCCTTCTATATTCTTCTCTAGCACACTTGGTTTTAACCTCTCTACACCTTTGGGTGAACCAAGGGCTAATCCTGGTTTTCTCGTTATTTATGTTACCCTTGGGTACACATCTCTCCTCAGCTTCCTTGCATATTGTTGTCACATCTCGTTTACTGACTTCCCTGCTAGCTCTTTGTCCCACTGAACCCCATGCAGGAAATTCTTCATGCCTGTGTAGTCCCCTCTCTTGTAGTTTGGCTTCGTTCGTCCTGCCCTTCCTGATTCCCTCTCCACTTGTAACTCTACTATGTATTCGAAGCTCAGAACCATGTGGTCAATGGCCCCGAGGGGTATTTCATATGTGATGTCCTCAATATCTGTACTACTCAAGGTGAATACTAGGTCCAGTCTTGCTGGTTCATTCTCTCCTCTCTGGTTGTGTTGGTTCATGAGACTTTCCAGTACCACCTCCAACATCTTAGCTTGTGTTTGTGTGTCATGCCCTTACTTGAAAAAATAATTCACTGCTTGACCATAGTTCTGTTATTCTTATTATTATTATTTACTCAGAACGAAAGATGTCACCTGATGTCAATATACTGTTGTCATTTAATTAATGGAGAATTTAAGGTAATATTTGTGTTTTTAGTGTAATGCTATGCGATTGTATGTGATATTCGATATGTGACGTGGACATAAAGTATGTGACAAGAATGACTCACGCAATCGTAAAGACACGATTACAAACAAACCATACCACGGGCGGGGATAGATCCTGCGATCAGAGAGTCATGAAACTCCAGACCAACGAGCTAGCCACTGGGCCAGCTGGCTAGCTAGAGCTAGTCACGGCCACGCTGCCGGGAGATTCGTCTGTAAAAACTTGCATTTGTGGTCACAGTGGTGGCCTGTGGTAACCTTCCTATGGTGTATAAATATACCTAGTTGGATGAATCTTGTAGCCAGCTGGCCCAGTGGCTAGCGCGTCGGTCTGGAGTTTTATGACTCTCTGATCGCAGGTTCTATCCCCACCTGTGGTATGGTTTGTTTTTTTTGTGGCAAGAAGTTTGCCCGCCTCAGGGTTAGGTCAGCTGGGTTTATTGGCCACCAGGTTGTTCAGCTTGCTTGTCCTTCATTGTTCTCGGAGGGAAGAACTTACGTCGACGTATCGGTTCGACTTTAATTATTTACATACACTAACAGACTCAACTAGATACACATCAATTACACAACCCAGGGCAACACATGTTTAGAGCTGGTCGCTCTTGCCTGTCTCAGCTACTGGACCACTATGACAAGGTCCTGGATGCTTTAAAGCATAAACGAAATGCAGATGTGGTATACACAGCCTTTGTGAAAGCCTTAGATAAGTGCGAACATTGTGTAATAGTGCAAAAAATGCGTGATAAAAGAATAACAGGAAAAGTTGGTAGATAAATCTGTAACTTCCTAACAAATAGAACACAAAGAGTAATAGTAAACAAAGTAAAGTCTCAGGCGGCTACAGTGAAAAGCTCTGTTCCACAAGGCACAGTACTTGCTACCATCCTGTGCCTCATCCTCATATCTGACATAGAGATGTAATCCATAGCTCCGTGTCTTCTTTTGCGGATGACATCTGACAGTGTCTTCCATCGAAGACAGACACCGCAAGACTCCAAACGGACATCAACCAAATCTTTAAATAGGCAGCAGAAAACAATATGAAGTTTAATGAAAAGAAATTTCAACAGCTCAGATATGGAAAACTTGAGGAAATTTAAACTGTATCAAGATATACAACAAATTCTAACCACACAATATAGCGAAAAACCAATGTGAAGGACCTGGGAGAGATAATGTCAGAGGATCTCACCTTCAAAGACCACAGCAATGTATCTACCTCATCTGCTAGAAAAAATGATAGAATGGATAATGAGAACCGTCAAAACTAGGGACGTCAAGCCCATGATGATTCTCATCAAAGCGCTTGTTCTCTGTAGGTTGGATTACTGCTGTACACTAACTGCCCCCTTCAAGGCAGGCGAAATTGCTGACATGGAGAGTGTACAGAGAACTTTAATGACACACATTGGTACGATAAAGCACCTAAATTACTGGGAACTGTTGAAGTCCCTTGATTTGTATTCCATGGAATGCAGGCGAGAGAAATACATTATAATATACACTTGGAAAATCCTAGAAGGATTAGTACCAAACTTGCACAAGAAAATCACTCCCAACGACAGCAAAAGACTCGGCAGGAGATGAAACATTACCCCAATGAAAAGCAGGGCCCAACGAGTTCACTAAGAAATAACACAATAAGTGTCAGGGTCCCAAGACTGTTCAACTACATCCTAGCATACATAAGGGGGATTACTAATAGACCCTTGGCTGTCTTGAAGAAGGCGCTGGACAGGCACCTAAAGTCAGTACCTGATCAGCCGGGCTGTCATTCTTACGTCAGTTTACATGCGGCCAGCAGTAACAGCCTAGTTAATCAGGCCCTGATCCACCATGAGACCTGGTCTCAGATAGGGCCGCAGAGGCGTTGACCCCCGAAACCCTCTTCAGGTGTCTCCAGGTATACACAGTAGGCTTCTTCAGTTAAATACGGAGAGAGCAGATGTAGTAGCAAAATAAAGGTGATGTAATCAGTCCATAAACCTTGGAGAAAAAGCATTTGAGGTGGTCAGACCTTCAGCCTGGAGAAGAGTTCAGCTTCATTGTCTGGTATGATATCAAGCTGAAGCATGAGAACGGAGTGTTAAACATTGTCTAAGGTGAGGTGATAGATTTTGAAAATTGAGGATACAATCCATTCATCTGTCTCTATTCTATATCTGCCTCTGTGATAGAAGTCCCGCTGTATTTTTTTTAAAGAAAATATTTCATCAACCTATATGTAATACTTAGTTGGTATGGCAATGGGAAATCCTCCCTCACTTGTCCTTAGTAATTTGTACATAAAATATTTTGAAAAAAAGACTACATAACAAAATTGTTTCCAATAGAGCTAAGTGGTACAGTTAAGTTGGTGATTTATCCAAGAATACACACATACACACACACACACACACACACACATATATATATTATGTCGTGCCGATTAGGTAAAACTGGTCAATTAGCAAGAACTCATTTAAAATACAATCCTTTCTAAAATTTTCTCTTATACGTTTAAAGATATATTTTTTTCATTTATGTTAATGAAAAAATTTATAATTTTGTACCAAGAGAAACTTTGAAAACCTACCTAACCTTATTACAACAAGCGCAATTTAATTTAGCCTAACCCAACTAAATATATTTTAGATACGTTACATTAATTTAATAATAAACAAACACAAGGAAATATATTTTTTTTCGTTAGGTTCAGAATGATTTTTGCGAAATTATTGCATACACAAATTTTCGCTTGTCTTATATGGCAAGAAGAGCATTGCTATTTAATCAAAATCAAGTTTTACCTAATCGGCACGACTATATATATATATATATATATATATATATATATATATATATATATATATATATATATATTGTGTGTGTGTGTCATGCCAAATAGGTAAAATTGGTCAATTAGCAAGAACACGTTTAAAATTAAGTCCTTTCTAAAATTTTATCTTATACATTTAAAAATAAATTTTATTCATTTATGTTAATGTAAAAATTCATAATTTTGTACCAAAAGAACCTTAGAAAACTTACCTAACCTTATTATAAAAAGTGAAATTTAATTTAGCCTAATTCAACTAAATATATTCTAGATAAGTTTACAATAATTTAATGATGAACAAACACAATGAAATATATTATGTTTGTTAGCTTCATAATGACTTTTGCGAAATTATTGCATACACAAATTTTTGATTGCCTTATTCGGCAAGAAGTGCATTGTTATTTGTTACATGTAAAGAGAATGTTACAATTCATTTGGCTTATGTCACACTCCCATATAGGCTGCCTCCCAACCAGCGAACTGGGTGCTAAGAGTTTAACAATTAATAGGGTACCTGTAGTTAAATCAGTACCTTGGTTCATTGACCAATCACAGGCAAGCCCACCAAAGTTGAAACAACGTGGTTCACTTGCGGTAAGCATTGGCAGACTTGCCTACCTGCTGGTTGAGTACAGTGCACCCTCTCTGGCTTCTGCTTTACCATCTGTCACCGTCGTGTACACTTATTATTCTATCTGTATATATTGTACATAGTGTACATGCTTGTATATAGTGGGTGAAGGCAAAATATACATTATAGTCTACTGCAGAGTTTGTTTGCTCCAATTCCCATTACGACCAGGTCTCACAGGTCATTCATTTCCTGTGTTTGTTTTACCTATTCGGCATGACATATATATTTATTCAGATTTGCTTTTAGTTGTTCAAAATTTCTCCTTTTGAACTCGGCTTGACCTGCAGGTCATTGGAATTAGTGTAGCTCTTCGCCCAGCCGCCCCCATACTCACCCAACATAGGTGCATTTGTGGCCGGGCATCAGCTGATCAATTTGGACTACATGGTCTCATCTGTCATACGTCAGAAGGGAGGTATGCAAGTCAGGAGGTCAATGACATCAAGCGAAGTCTCGTCACAGCTCGTTGCCCAGCAGAACAAGAACCTCAGGTACTTAGGCCTCACGGAAGCTAACAACATCCAGATTCAGTCACAGTGCTACCTTGGAAGGATGGTAAGCAGATTGCATGGGACTATCTAAAGCCAGAGGAGCTGGGGGCGCCAGTTTAAGGAAGACCCAGATCAACTAATACAGAGGGCTGTCCCAGTAGGATCGGAAACTCTCAGAGAATGGGGAAAGTGTGCTCTAACATTCCTCAAAGAGTTGGTATAAAACTTATCATGGAAACCAAGAACCCCAGAGCGGCTAGCTTCCTCTTTCAGAAGCTCAGTGTTGCGATCCAGAGGGAAAATGCCCACAGCATTCTTGGCACACGGCCTTCCACCGGGGTGCTGGATGAAGTATTTGAGATGTATTCTCTGAGATGTCATTAATGTTGTTCTCCTTCCCATTTCACCTTTGTTAATGTATTTCGTTACCAAATAAAATTCACATCCAACATAGGGGGTGGTAGGCGAAGAAAATCAAACAGCTCCCTATGATATGTATATATTGCATAAAAATAACAATTTCCGTACATTCAAGCAAATATGTTTACATCACAGCTTTCAGTGATTTTCGCTTGTGTTCAGTAACGCTCTTCCTCACCTGTGTCCGGCAATATTCTGTTATTAATCTGTAAGGTTTAACCGTGGCGTTCTATTTAACAGAAACTGCATATGTTGGAGCAAAAGTATGTTCAGATTTGTATTCAGCGTCCCAAAATTAGTTAGAAACACACGTGTTTAAACGTTATCCGGCAAACTCAATTTCGCCACAATTTCATGGCCAATTGAATACTCGCAGCGAGTGGGGACGTGGTTGCTCGCCCTGGATGGCGAGTGGGGACGTGGCTGCTCGCCCTGGATGGCGAGTGGGGACGTGGCTGCTCGCCCTGGATGGCGAGTGGGGACGTGGCTGCTCGCCCTGGATGTAGAAATACTCTCTGATAGTCGTATTATGTGCCACAACCAATTCAGGTATCACTTTAATTTTCTCCTCATTTAACCATAGCTCACATATTGTACTTTCACCTGGGGATGCTCTTCGAATGCCAACTCTCAAAAAACAATAAATATTGCTAATACATTTATCCCTTATTCATGTCCCTACTAAATATAAATACCATTCACACTTAATGCTGCCATTCCACATCTACAGAACACAACGCAGCAATACTGATGAATTTAGACCTGGAACATTGTAACAGAGCACACAGGTAACACACTGCGAGCACATGCCTCTTTCATACCTCCTGTGCTCGATACAACATATAAAGAAATTATTTTAAAAGTGAAGAAAGGGTAAATTAAAAATAACTTTGCAGGTGAACTGAGTTATTGCTAAATATTATCTGAATTTTACTGTAAGCTGTAAAAACTCTTTATGCCTAAATTCTTTACTCTAGTCGTTTCTAATCAGTCATTAATATTAACATTAAACAGTCTCTAATTGTATACTAATATACTATTTTTGTATAATAAATTAATAGTTAAAGTTCTCTAATATATTAATTAAAAAATGTGAAGAATCTTGCACATTGCATCTTAACTAGTCTTCTTTAATTAATCTTAAATTTTAAAAGGTGGACTTCGTCAAGAGGGGTTCCTTGGCATGGCAAAGGAACTCGACCTTTCGGTCTCCTTCCTTAGACCGAACCTAACTATCCCTCATTCCTCCCTTCCCTGCTCCATCCTTCTCATTCCTCCTTTCCCATCCTACCTCCTTTCTCCATCCATTCCCTTTCTGCCCTTTCCTGTTTTCTACCTTTGCGGTTCTCCCCTGCGAAATTCTAGTTCCTAGGTTGAGGAAAGGGTGTCGTTATCCGTCCCATTCCACTGAGGCCCTTGGTGGTGGTGGTATTTGTTGTGGAATCTGGATCATTTTGGGCTGTGCCAATCCACCCTCAGGAGTCCTGAGAGTGGCTTTTGGTGTCTTTCAGGTGACGGGTCTATCCCTGGAGGCTGCCTGTCGGTTCCGGGAGGTGGTGGCTAAAGGAGGTATGCCTTGTGGCAGGCTTCCAACCGCTCACTCTTTTGTCCACCAAGGTGGCTCAGTGAATGTGAGGTTGCTATCCTGGATTGCCGTTTTATCGGCTTGAAGGGGTAGGACACAGGTTCCACGTAGCATCTGCACTACTAGCCACACCGAGGGTCATGCTGGGCACAGAGGGGGATATAAGGTCCATTTCGTTTTTCCTGGCAGCTATCAATCCTCGTACACCCCTCCCCCCATTTTAAAATATTAAAAAAGTACAACAGAAAAAGTTATCATCGAGACCTATGTCCATGAAACTGCTCTTCTCGGACCCCTTCCTTCTACAGTGATAGGATTATTGAGATTATTAACACTGTACTTGGTAATAGAATGTTACGAAATGAACCAAACATTGTCACTATGAATCTTACTAAATGTCTAAAAGTAAATAGACATAGATCTAAATGGGTTGTGAAAACATACGATTATATTAATTTTTATAACTTTCACGAACTGTATCACTGTAAACAACAATGATATTTCACCCCTCCATGGAAGATGTGCTCATTTAATATCACATACCTGCAAGCCCATCCCAAAAAGCTCATTACTAGTAATTCCTTCCTTAAATCACTTGTAAAAGTAACTGCTCAAGAAGAAATTTCTCGCCTGCCTGGTAGTAATAATTTATCACAAGTTATTTACACTGATGGTTCTAAGCAGGAGTCTTCTGGCAGGGTTGCATCTGCTCTTGTTGCCACCTCCCTAGTTAAGAAAGATAACAACTTTGTTGAGTTAGACATAAAAATTAACAACTGGGGGTCTACACTGCAAACTGAATTGTTTGTCATCCTAATGGCACTAAAGCAAACTTATGACACTGAACTTGAGTAGCATCATTATTGATTCTGTCATTAATGAAGGCTCTTGACTCACATAATGACTAACAACATGATCATTGGGAAAGCCAGCTATAGATACTCAAAAATAGACCCTGTCTCACATTGGATTACTCCTCCATGATAAAGGTGATATGTTAGCCAAGAAAAGTACCCTGGAGAAGAATGTAGAATATAACTTTGGTATATCTGTGTCTAGCATTAGGAATAATATTAGGAGAGAGCTAAATAACGGAAATGAATGTTACAGGAATGCAATTAGAAGCGTGAGTAGATCGATAACCCACTACGATACATGAACGTATATAAGTATGTTTATGGAGCAATTTCCAATGTAAACAGGCTGACTGATGTTGTAGTGGCCAGGCTCAGGCTTGGTTACAAGTACTTCTGGCAGTTTGGGAAATAACAGATGATGATCAAACCAAATGCAAAGTATGTGGCCAGCCCTATGTTCACTATCTTGAACACTGTGCTTAATTGTCTGAACTGTTGAAGGTGAATTCGAGGCCCAGCCTTGCTGGTTCATCGTCTCCTTTTTCCCTGTTTGTGTACCTAACATGTTGGTACAAAAAGTTTTTCAGCACCGCCTCCTGCATCTTGGCTCTTCACGCTTCTGGTCTCTCACGTGGCTCCAGATTTTCCCAATTTGTTTCCTTGTGGCTGAAGTCCCCCATGTGGGCCCTTCTGGCCCCCGTCGTTCTGTTGCTCTCATTGTATTCTTGTCTTGGTTTCCTACTATTTGGTGACGAATTCTACATCACTGCTATTATCACTTTTGGAGCCCCGGTTAAAAGTGTTCATATTATGTAGTCATCCACTTCACCTCTGACTAGTCCTCCCATCTCTTGGAAACTCCATTGGTGTGTGTGTGTGTGTGTGTGTGTGTGTGTGGTGTGTGTGTGTACGTGTGCGTGCGTGTGCAGAAGTCACATGGGAGTTGTGTGAGAAAAAGCTCACCGATATAAACTTGTTTTTCCTCGGGTTGACGCCGTCCCACATCAGGAAAATTACTATTTTTGTTCAGTGGAAATTGAGGCAGCGAATTCCCTAGTGAGCGGCACCATGAGCTCCAGCACCAGCAAGATCTTAATGATTCAGGAGACATTCTTGTCGACTGTATCATCATTCTCATTTGGTCAATACTACTCGAGGATCCGTTGGGCTATAGTAGAGACCTGAATTCGAACTATCATACAGAATGCAACTAATATGTGTGTGGTAAACACCTGTGTTATGACTGTCATGCAAGATGTGATGATTGGCGAGTGTGGTAATGATCTGTATTGTGTTTACCATGAGACTTCGGTGCAAGATGTGATGACTCGTGTCTATGTTAGACATCTGTATTACAACTACCATTTAAGATGTTATGACTCATGTATGGAATATATATTTATTTTGACTACCATACAAGGAATTGATTAATTTTATGAGCCAAAATGTTGATGAGAGTGATTGCCTCTTCACCGGGTCAGTCATAGTTGGCATTTTTCGCTACCAGTTAACTTGTTTTCCAAAGTCTTATTTGGACTTAAACCACAGGAAGACGTCTTTCTTAGTCTTTTCATTTTCTCCTGCATTCTCCTATCTTATATTCAAACTATGGCTCATTTTGTAAAAAAAATCATGCTAATGCTCATAAAATAATAACAAATAATTTATCATCTTGTATTACAATCAAAATTATTTATTACAAGTTATATTTAATTAATCAAATTGAATAGAGATGCATAACATCTGAATAATTGTAGAGCAAGAAGCGCCTCTCAATTCATATATCAATATATTTCAGTTAATTACCATAATTCTGAATCTGTTTCAATAATAGAACGATGGTTTACTGATATTACAGTGCTTATGTCATCTACACAGCATATTTATTCACTACACTTGAGTTACAGAATCCATGTATATATTAAGTAAAACAGGGCAGGAGTATATACTGTATATGTGGAATTACACATTAAAATCAGTTCTGGACATTATACTATATATGAAGAATTACATATCGAGGACAGTTCTACAACATTCACAACGAATATTTATCCACACAGGTATGACTAGAGGGGCAGGTTTGCTTCCTGATGTCACTGAAGGAATATAAATACATTTAGAGAACTTCCCTTAAGCTTCAGTCTTTGGACAAGTTGCTAGAAAGTCTGCGTGCTGCTGAACCTGCTGACACGAACTCTCTTCCACTAGAGTTTACCTGACTCTTCTTGTATACTCCTCAGCGTTGTACTCTAGGTGAATAGGAAGTTGATTCTCAGTGTGCCACGCATCTACTGCAAGCATAATGCAGAATGAGTCCAGTTAAACAGAAAGCTCTACTAGACGAACTAACTTTCTGAGGTAAACTTTTATGATTTTTTAGAGTATGTGATTTTAATTATATGCTAATCCTATTTTTTTTTTTAAGTTTTAACTCCACACTTATGAAATTTGAAATGCTTAATTCTCTTTTTCACACTTTTATAGTTCAAAATGTTTTGTTTCTTTTGGAGATCTTATGATGATAATAGAAAGTTTTGTAAAAAAAAAAAAATAGCTTCATTACCAAATCGTTGGTTGTACTGCATATAATAAGACTACGCTTTCCAGATACTCATTTGGTTGCTAATTTACATACACTCAGTGACCATTTTATTAGGTACACCCCAGAATAGCTTGAATTCTTCGTGACATGAATTCCACAAGGTGCGAAAAACATTCCTTAGGAATTCTGGTTCATGATTGACATGATTTGTCGGCTGCATATTCATGGTGAGATCTCCAGCTTCATCAAATCCTAAAAGATTACGCCAATTTCTGACCCAACCATTTACATGTCTCAGCAGAAATCTCGATTCGTCAGATCAGGCGGTGTTCATCTAATCAGAGATGCTCTGTTCACAGCATACTCTGTTGCATACCTCTTTTGTAATATACACACAACCATCCTGACTATTTGAGTGACTGTCGCCTTCATGTCAGTCTGAACCAGTCTCGCTATTCTCCTCTGACCTCTCTCGTTATCAAGACATTTTCGTCAATATAACTGATGCTCACTGACGTTTCACACCATTATCTGTAAATTCTAGATTGTTGTGTGTGAAAATCCCAGGAGATCAACAGTTTGTGAGCCACTCAAACCACTCTCTGTGCTACTAACATTCATGAGAGACGCCAATGCAAAGGTAGAACACGTAATACTGAGGAATTATGACCTGTACCTCCAGTCTTTATATTTCTGTGATACCTTAACATCAATTAAATTTCCAAGTTGACTGTAATACACACAATACTTACGACTTACGACTTACAAGTCAAAATAAGACGTAATGCAGAGGTCATGCTGAACTTGGAGCTTTGACGGCCAATTAATAATTAAGTTTGAACATTAGATTACATGAAATTAAATAAAGTGAAGAGATTCATACATTTACCTGTAAGCAAAAATATGATGTTGAGAATTTTAGCTTCACAAAAATACAAAATTGTCGACAGTTTGAAACACAATCTTAAATAAAAAACACAAAACAACGGATGAATTATTATTTTTTAAAAATAAATGAACTTGCGATAAAGCAGAGAGTGAATAAAAGTGATACCCCGAGAAACAACAGCTTTGAAAGCAGTGAATTACCTGAATTCACTTTACTGTTAATATCATTAGCAAGGGAAAGATGCTGATGACGTCATTAGTGGATATCTCGCTAAGGGAGTTGAGACACTCATTACTGGTGACTTCATTACTCTGTGTTCCATGACTGACACTAATGCTCTTCCATTGCTGACACTAGTGTTCTTTCCTTGCTGACACTTGTGTTCTTTCCTTGCTGATACTAGTGTTCTGCCCTTGCTGACTCTAGTGCTCTTCCCTTGCTGACACTAGTGCTCTTCCCTTGCTGACACTAGTGTTCTTCCCTTGCTGACACTAGTGTTCTTCCCTTACTGACAATAGTGTTCTTCCCTTACTGACAATAGTGTTCTTTCCTTATTGACACTAGTATTCTGCCCTTGCTGACTCTAGTGCTCTTCCCTTTCTGCCACTAGTTCTTCCCGTTCTGACACTCTGCTCTTTCCTTGCTGACACTCCTTTTCCCTTGCTGACACTCTGCTCTTCCCTTGTTGACACTCCTGACCTTCTCTTGTTGACACTCCTGACTTTTCCTTGTTGACACTTCTCTTCCGTTGCTGACACTCTTGTTCTTCCTTTGCTGGCACACTTGTTCTTCCCTTGCTGGCAAACTTGCTCTTCCCTTACTGGCACACTTGTTCTTCCCTTGCTGGCACACTTGTTCTTCCCTTGCTGGCACACTTGCTCTTCCCTTGCTGGCACACTTGCTCTTCCCTTGCTGGCACACTTGCTCTTCCCTTGCTGGCACACTGGTCACAGACCGGGCCGCAGGGGCGTTGACCCCTGGAACTCTCTCCAGGTATACTCCAGGTATACACTTGTTCTTCCTTTGCTGGCACACTTGTTCTTCCCTTGCTGGCACACTTGTTCTTCTCTTGCTGGCACACTTGTTCTTCCCTTGCTGGCACACTTGTTCTTCCCTTGCTGTCACACTTGTTCTTCCCTTGCTGGCACACTTGTTCTTCCCTTGCTGGCACACTTGCTCTTTCCTTGCTGGCACACTTGCTCTTTACTTGCTGACATTTTTGTTCTTCCCTTGCTGAGACTGTTTTTCCTTCCTGACACTGCTCTTCCCTTGCTGATACTGCTCTTCCCTTGCTGACACTGCTCTTCCCTTGCTGACACTGCTCTTCCCTTGCTGACACTGCTCTTCCCTTCCTGACACTGCTCTTCCCTTGCTGACATTGCTCTTCCTTTGATTGCACTCTGCTATTGTTGACATTTATGGTCTTCCCTGCTGACATTGTTCTTCCCTTACTGACACTCTGTTCTTCCCTTGCTGATACTCCTGCTCTTCCTTTGCTGGCACTGCTCTTCCCTTGCTGACACTGCTCTTCCTTTGCTGACACTACTCTTTCCTTGTTGACACTGCTCTTCCCTTTCTGACACTGCTCTTCCCTTGCTGACACTGCTCTTCCCCTGCTGACACTGTTCTTCTCTTGCTGACACTGCTCTTCCCTTGCTGACACTGATCTTCCACCTACTCCATACATATGCAACAGCTGCCACATTGTTCCCATACCCACCCTATATTATATATTCTACAAATTCATAAAGGTGAAAAGCAGTTCATTTCCCTCTCTAAGTATTGTTAACTTGCTTTAATGTAATACTGTTTATTTATTCCCCATCAATCCAAAATCTTCCAAATCTTAGCCTTAAATTGTGCAATAACTAGATGTATTTTGGTCGTTGTGCAGTCCAAGAACGTTATCCCTGCATTGTACCTATATGTACGTGATAGCATTATCCCTCCTGTACCTATATGTACGTGATAGCATTATCCCTCCTGTACCTATATGTACGTGATAGCAATATTATATGCACAGCATAAGTTTCAAAGACAGTCTAATATTACCACTGAAGATAAGCGAATCACAAGAGGTATACACATGTTATCATATGGAAACTAATTTCCAAATTTCGTTAACAAAAATGGCATCTTAGGCTATAAAATTCCCATATTTAATTCAAACCTTCCATTAAAGAACATCTTAAAAGCCAAATTTACGAGGCAAACTTCTGTTGTCTCAAATATCCAAATGAAAAAGAAACAAATGCAGCATTATATTGATCCTATATTAATAAAGTTTCGCCCACCCTTTATCATGTCATCAACAAATCTACCTGGAGAGAGAAGTGCACATCAGATGTTGTCAAAAAGTTCCCGGACTCGAATTTTCGAACGATACCTGGACGAAATATAGTCTCGGTATAGATCATGTTGTGCAGTACACGCCTTTGCAAAGTAATGTGGTGAGTTTCAGTGCAGTCAGTTATTCCGTTGAGGTTAAATAGACATTTTTATTGTGTTGTCAGTGTGTTGCAATTTTGTGTGCAACAGAATGGATTCTTTAAAAGAAAGAACAACTGTATGTGTGTGCGTGTAAAATTCTGTTTGAAGTTCGGTAAAATGACGAGTGAAACTCACATGCAGAATGTATGGAGTTGGACATAGTGTTTTGAATGGTTTTCTCGATTCAAAGCAGAACGAACGTCAGTTGATAATGAACATTCTTGGTGTTTATCAAAAAAACGAGGATATTGCAAGTGCTGTGGAAATTTCCTGTGAGATGTGTTAAAGAATTTTAAACTTTTGATTTGCACATGAGGCGAGTGGCTAAAAAATTGTGCACAACTTGCTGACTCAAGATCAAAAAGACCATCGTTTTCTAGCAGAAAACAACATGGCGGTTGTCCTCCTCACTCTCCATAGTCTGGAATAATGTTTTTGAGACTTCGGAGCTAAACTCTTATCCAGGCTGAGGGACTGACCACCTCAAAACTACTACTTCGAGGTTGATGGATTGATCACCTCATCTTTCCATCTCCACTGCTTCTACTGTCTCCTCTATATTCGACTGAATAAGCCGACTGTTTACGTGAAACGTTACGACAATAAAGACAGAACGGCCCTTACGAAAGCTATATTGACTAGTGGAGAGACTACTGTGCGTCTCTAAATACCACATCAAACGTCTATTAACTAGACGTTCCATCACCTTGCAAACTGCACTGGTAAGAGCGATGGGACGATAGTGGGAGGAATCACGTCCCGTAGTACCCGGTTTGTGAAAAGGGAGAACAATGTGTCGCACATGTATCTTACTCGAGTAAGAAAGTAATTATTACTTAGGCATTCAGCACATACTCAAATTTTAACAATTGTCTTAAAGTATGCAGACGTTATGGGCAAACACTCCAGTTTTTTTTTCACAAACCCAATTTGTTTAATAAAATTACCACATTAAAATTTATTTTACCTACAATAAAGGAGAAGCTTATTTTATGGAAAAACATCATAACTTAAAGTTTATTGGCCAGTAGAAGATGCATTTTACAGGTATTTCGCAGAATTCAGCAAAATTGGCACCTTGACAGCCTAAACCAGTAAAATATTACATTCATTTCAATACATGCATCAGCCATTAATGGGTAATGACATTCTAAATTATTGTATTTTAATTAGGCAAAAGAGTGCTAAACCCGTAGGTAGCATCTAAGGAGCGGGAGTCATTCAGATTTGATCCACTCAGAGAGGATCAATCTAGTACCTTGAATCAAGAGTTCTTCAGCAACATCAAAAGCTTTTTTTTTTTTTTAAAGTTGTCACACGGATATTAATTTCATCAACAGTTCTTTAATAGTTCACTGTGGTTGAAATTTTCCGGCTAATTAGATAAGGCTTTCTGAACTTTCTAAGTGAAAGTCGTGGAGGAAGTTAGTGGAAGACAAGAACAATCTACCTAAGATTATGACCGGCACTGGCATAAAATCAAGCCAAAATGTAATTTATAAGGGCTAATTTTCCTCATGACAATTAAACTCAGTACTATTATATTTAAATTTTTTTAACGAAAGCCCAAGATGTTATATTTATTTTACACACACACACACACACACACACACACACACACACACACACACACACACACACACACACAACACTGCGACTAGCCGAGGATTCGAACCCATGTCGTTTTGGCCCTGCCCCTCTTGGTGAGCGAAAATCACATGACCCTCTAACCCACTGAACCACTCAATCCTACAAGAATCAATCACCCAGCAGAGCTAGGTATTTTACCCTGATCCGAGGACATACGGTGGTGTGGGTGCCTCTGAACTAATTTCATTCTAGAACAACGTGCTTTCGAATCCTCGGCTAGTCGCAGTGTTGTTATTGATTAAATACCACTTATTCGTGGTTACAATAATATAAAATTCTGCTCGTGAAGGCTAGTACACCAAACGGGGAGGAGGATGAAATTAGCTCTGAAGCACCAACACCATCAAATGTCCTCGGATCACAGACAGTGCAACACCTAGCTCTGCTGGGTGCGTGATTCTTGTAGTGTTGTATGGTCCCATGGGTTAGAGCATGAAATTTTCGCTCACCATGAGGCGGTCTAGAACAACATGGTTTCGAATCCTTGGCTAGTCACAGTGTTGTTTTATATATATATATATATATATATATATATATATATATATATATATATATGTCGTGCCGATTAGGTAAAACTTGCGATTTTGGCTTAAATAGCAACGCTCAACTTGCCATATAAGACAAGTGAAAATTTGTGTATGCAATAATTTCGCCAAAATCATTCTGAACATAACGAAAAAAATATATTTCAATGTGTTTGTTTATTATTAAATTAATGTTAACGTATCTAAAATATATTTAGTTGGGTTAGGCTAAATTAAATTGAGCTTGTTGTAATAAGGTTAGGTAGGTTTTCAAAGTTTCTCTTGGTACAAAATTATAAATTCTTACATTAACATAAATGAAAAAAATATATCTTTAAACGTATAAGAGAAAATTTTAGAAAGGACTTAATTTTAGATGAGTTCTTGCTAATTGACCAGTTTTACCTAATCGGCACGACATATATATATATATATATATATATATATATATATATATATATATATATATATATATATATATATATATATATATATATATATGCAAATTGGCGCATTGATAGCCCAAATAAAATTCAGCGCTTATAAGCAGTCAGTGTATTTAATAAAATTTCAATTTCAATTTGTGTAGCACTAAGTGAGAGGCAAGTTTACTTTTAATAAAGCCCACAAGCAATCGAAGTTTAAAGTCTATCAGAAAAGGCATTCTCCAATAATTAATGTGAATGCAACTATTCCAGGTATTTTTGTTTTTAATATTTTCATTGCATTGTCTGAGAAAAACTTCCAGGTGATGATAATTTATGTCGTTGGTATGGTAGTCTATCAGAGTGATGGAGTTTTGCCGCGTGCCACACCATCTGGATAGCTTACTGGGTAAGCTGGGAGTTAGGCAGAGTTCACTTCGACAGGACTTCCTACTTGCTCTGGCCTGCCACAGTTGCTTAGTCGTGCGGAATTGAGAGTAATAACTAGCGTTGTCTCCGTTGTTGACTCTGCCATACAGTCGACTGTTGTGATCACACCATATTATACTTCATCTGAGTAAGGGGTATCTTCCAACGTGTCGACAGAATTCCACTCTGTGGAAGGAATCTACCAACGTGCCGCCAGATTTGTGATCACCTGGGCACCTAGACAGCCTTTCACCATCAACTGGTGACACTAACAAGGCATTGTCAGTATTCAGCTACTCTCTTCCCTGAGACACGAAACTTGGATTGGGTTCTACAACTGTGGTCACAGGGCACCTGCATATGACAATAGATTCATAAATCTTGCCTTAGTTACCATTTACGAGCACAGAAAGATGTATATCCTTGTCGTGTTATGACCAAAATAATAGCAAAATATAAAATATACAAAAAAATCAGCTATCCCCTTAACGGATAGCTAATTCATAACTCTGACCAATACTGATTGGGACGAACTTACACCAAGAACCAAATTCCCAAATGACCTTCATACGAGTTACCTAAGTCACGTTTTGCTTCCTTTTCGTTGTTTCAGTGACGTGTGAAAAAAAAAATGCGGGAGAAAACTGCATTTGCAACATTGATCCAGAGAAGAGAAACCTCTACTCAAGAAGATGAAGAACATATAAGAAATTTAGAGAAATAGATGTGCCATGTTTGTTCCTTTGGTTTCTTCATTCTCCTCAGTTTGCCACTCTCTTGATACAGAAACAGAATTTTTATTGAGTACATTTGATTTTTTCTTGATTCAAGCACTGTGTGACCATCACAAGATTAATAATTTACAATAACTATATTACCGTTATTAATGCATAGTTTTAGGGACCGCTGAAAGGTTGCCTGAATTAGTTGTTGTTTCTCAAACTTTTTTATTTTATTTCTTTCGTAACTTAGGAAAAACTCATCGAATCTTCTTTAATTTTTTAAGATTTGTGTGCTGACCAAGAACCAAATTCTTGGAACAGTTGGTATGATCATGTGTCTTGTGATCAATGTGGTTGAACCCATTTTCAGCATCCTGGAAAACTAATTTCCTTAGTGGCGTGGAGTCAAAAGTTTAAAAAAGGTGCCAAAAAACTCATGAGAGAGAAGAGTTAAGTTGAGATGTGTTGGTGATGATCTGACGACTTTATGTGTAAGATAGAGTGAAATATTTATTCTGGGTAAATCACGTCAAATAATTTTCAGTTTACGTCTTCTGGACAGTGCAAATATTCAATGCCTGATGCACCTTAGGGCCTGGATAGTGCCTATTATTCTTCATTTGTGTGAAGCCAAAGTTTATTTAAAAAAAAAACTATAAAACAATTAGAACTATTGGAGTCCGTGCGATAACTAGAGAATAATTCCTTTGATCGGCTTGAAATTTTCACCACTGGCGTTTCTTCCTGAACACAAGACTCACGCTGCCATTGCTGACTTAAGTCCTAATTTGTCAATTTTACTGACTAAATAGTGATATTTATTTTTATTCAGTAACTGAAGAACGCTTCTTCTGATTGACCTTAAAAAATATTTTTTTTAGTGCTTAGTTATGATTATAATAATAATAATATATTAGGGATAATAAGCCATAAGTTTCAACCGAGAAGATGCAAATCTGAAACTTTACTGAAATAGTTTAAAACTTAGAATCATTGGAATCAGATCAGTTACTGGAGAATGCCTTTTCTGATCGGCTTCAAACTTTTACCACTGGTGGGTTATATTATAGCACAGCTTGTCACTCACAGGCGTGTAAATTTAAATTTTCCAGTTTTATTAAGCAAATTGTTACCCATGTGATAACTAGAAAATGACTCATCTGATAAGCTTCAAACCCCTAATACAGGTCTATCTTAATAGAAAGCATTTTTGTATTAATTTTGAGCTGTTTGGGAGCCAATTTGCTTTTTTTTTGTCAATTTTATCATATTGGATTTTTTTAAAAATAATAAAATACTTTTTTCATGATTGTAGAGAATTTTAAAAATAATGTAAATGAGAAAAGTAAGTTTAGAAAAAGATGTTTTGTGGAGTTTTTAAGTTGAAAGAAGATAAACTTTCCTATTTTTCGGAACATTCTCAGAAACATTTTCTTTTGGTTTCTCGCATTTTTTTTTATTCGGTCGGGCTGTAGGGAATTGGGAACAAGCTAAACCAGTTAACATAAAGACTGTAGAAGGTACTTAGCTAGAATGACAGCTCATGTTTTCGCAGCCATCCACGAAGTCGCTGTCTTGAGGAGCTGAGAATTCCACTCCCTAGGGCTGTAGAGGATAAGGTGTAAGTATATAATTGTACCAATGGAGCGTGTGTCATTATAACATTCAGTAACTGAATACTGAATAATGACTAATTTACTTAGTTTTGGGCTCGATGGACTGTAGATAACGGGTTAATATGGTACTGCCAAATAAGACATGAACTAGCTATCCGCTGCGCAGCCGACCTAACTAGTATCATGGTTTATTAGACGTACCTGGGTATTTGTAGCTGACCCGTTAGCTCCCTGACTTGTAGCAGGGATGTAACCCGGTATCGTTGTCTTGATTGAAACAGAAGTGTCCTACGGTGTACTGTTAGTCTATAAAGATAGTTCTCAATACATACTGTACACTACGTCTTTCAATCTTTTTACTTTCACAGTAATATCATTACAGTACGCTAGGCACACTTCTCTGTAATTGTTCTGCTGTGTCCGTTGAGATTGCCTTTGATACAAACGCGTGAAACACGAATTGTTCTTCTAGAGTGAAACACGTATTGTCTGCATGCCTTATGAAGTCAATCTGCCCTCTCCAGCCACGGCTGCCCTGGGCGTCTCTAGCCACAAATGATTGGCTGAAATCAGCGTTTTCTCTTCCTGCCAAACTGCAACAGGAAGCAATGCAAGATGCTTGATTTCTTGTTGCCTGGGCATAGACGATAGTTTATTATAGCATTAACTTGTAAATGCAGGGTTTTCCTTAATTTTCCTGATACGGTGAGAGATTAATTTTCTCTCATTAACCCACACTGGATGCAACACTGATCATGAAGCAAGAAAGGCTATCAGCCCCTCTGGAGGGGCTGATAGCCCCCTTCCTGGAGAAAATATCCCACATGGGCTTCAGTTTTTGAAAGCTTGTGTAATGTATCATGGGCAAGATTATTGGGCTGTATACATGTGTGGATGCTCAATGTACTATGACACATAGGCCACTGACAATTTTTTTTTTTCAAAATTTCAATAGTGGAGTTTCCTACTTAGAAGAAAGTTGGTATATTTAACAGTGTCTAGATGCCATTTTCCTACTTTTATTTGCAAAGTAGTTTATTATTATTTTACCTTATTACACTATTTTGCCTTGATGCTGGCAAGGGCTCTTGATCCACGGAAGTGGACCTATCTTCCCCTTGTTTAGATCGAATTTGAGTGTTTCCCATTCCATAGGCGAGACATGACCTCTACGGGTTTAGCACTTTTCTTTGTTTACAGTATAACAACTGTGAACTGCATCAATCTTCAATGGTTGATGCATCATATGGACTGGTTGGAAAGTTCCATGGCTGGAAGGCTCCATGGCTGGAAGGCACCATGGCTGGAAGGCTCCATGATGGAAGGCTCCATGGCTGGAAGGCTCCTTGGCTGGAAGGCTCCATGGATGTAAGTCTCCATGGCTGGAAGGCTCCTTGGCTGGAAGGCTCCATGGATGGAAGGACCATCAGGCCCATGGCTGGAAGGCTCCATGGCTGGAAGGCTCCTCTGAACTCCATGGCTGGAAGGCTCCATGGCTGGAAGGCTCCATGGCTGGAAGGCTCCATGGCTGGAAGGCTCCATGGCTGGAAGGCTCCATGGCTGGAAGGCTCCATGGCTGGAAGGCTCCATGGCTGGAAGGCTCCATGGCTGGAAGGCCCATGGCTGAAGGCCCTGGCTGGAAGGCACCATGGCTGGAAGGCCCATGGCTGGAAGGCTCCATGGCTGGAAGGCACCATGGCTGGAAGGCACCATGGCTGGAAGGCCCATGGCTGGAAGGCCCTGGCATGAAGGCACCATGGCTGGAAGGCACCATGGCTGGAAGGCTCCATGGCTGGAAGGCTCCATGGCTGGAAGGCACCATGGCTGGAAGGCTCCATGGCTGGAAGGCTCCATGGCTGGAAGGCTCCATGGCTGGAAGGCTCCATGGCTGGAAGGCTCCATGGCTGGAAGGCTCCATGGCTGGAAGGCTCCATGGCTGGAAGGCTCCATGGCTGGAAGGCTCCATGGCTGGAAGGCCCATGGCTGGAAGGCTCCATGGCTGGAAGGCTCCATGCTGGAAGGCCTCCATGGCTGGAAGGCTCCATGGCTGGAAGGCCCCATGGCTGGAAGGCTCCATGGCTGGAAGGCTCCATGGCTGGAAGGTTTCATGGGTTTAGGCTCTTTAGGAACAAATTTCTTTGGATTCTTTGCAGTAACTTGAAAATGTATTTTCCGGTCAGTTTTCACGTGAATACTTTTTAAATCAGATTGATTTCTGTGAAATAATTGAATGATGAACAACTGGAGAAGTAAAACAACAACAAGAAGACGATGATAAAAATGAAGACGAGTTTGAAGACGAATAAGAAGACAAAGAAGAACAACAACACCACCACCAACAACAACAGCAACAACAACTAGAATGAGAAAGAGGAAAATGAATAACATCGACAATACCAGCATCAACAGTAACACTTTGAAGAAGAAGAAAAATGAAGAAGAAAAAGACGATGAATATCATAAACAACAGCAACAACAGAAGCACAACAATAATAACAAAAACAAAATAACAGCAACAACACTAAGAAGAGGAAGATAAACAACAACATCTCTGCAGGACCTTCTAGCAACAGTATCTACACACTTAATCTTTCCTATCTTTCTTTTATGGCATTTTCAGCCTTATTTACTGTTGTGTTTCCTGGCTACCCTGCCTTGGGTTTCCCTGGCTACCCTGCCTTGGGTTTTCCTGGCTACCCTGCTTTGGGTTTTCCTGGTTACCTTGCCTTGGGTTTTCCTGGTTACCTTGCCTTGGGTTTTCCAGGCTACCCTGCCTTGGGTTTTCCTGGCTACCCTTCCTTGGGTTTTCCTGGCTACCCTGCCTTAGGTTTTCCTGGCAATCCTTTCTTGGGGTTTCTTGGATACCCTGCCTTGGATTTCCTTGGCTACCCTGCTTTGGGTTTTCCTGGTTACCTTGCCTTGGGTTTTCCAGGCTACCCTGCCTTGGGTTTTCCTGGCTACCCTGCCTTAGATTTTCCTGGCAATCCTTTCTTTGGGTTTCTTGGATACCCTGCCTTGGATTTCCTTGGCTACCCTGCCTTGGGTTTTCTTTGCTACCCTGCCCTTGGTTTTCCCGGTTACTCTGCCTTGGGTCCTCTTCAAGGGGGACTCCTTGACGTGGCGAAGAGGATCTTGGTCTAAAGAATTAGACCCTTTGGTCTCCTTCCTCATACCGAACCTAATTACCCCCAATCCTCCCATCCCTATCCCATCCCCACTTTTTTCCCTTTCCTCCCCCTTCCCATCCCTCTCTTTTCCCATCCTGTTTGTAGCCTCTGGGGTCTTTCCCTCTGGCATTACGGTTTCTAGGTAGGGAAGTGTGCCGGGGTTCATCCCACTCCGTGAGGTTCCTCCGGTGTGGTGCAGTTTGCCATAGAATCTGTATTATCTGGAGGCTCCCAACTCCCTTCCCGGATTTCCGACAGGTGGGCGAGGTGTCCTGCAGGTGACGGGTGTATCTCCAGAGGGTGCCTGTCGGTTCTGGGTGGTGGGTTTCCGACCGCCCTCTCTTTTGTCCGCCGAGGTGGCTCGGTAGATGTGAGGTTGCTATCCTAGAGCGCTGGTTTACTGGCATGAAGGGTACGGTATTCCACAGGTTAAATGCTGCATCTGCACTGCTCGCGGTCTCGAAGTCCTCTCGGATCAGAGGGGAAACTTACGGCCCTTTCATGCCTTCTAGTGACTGTCTCTTCACTGTCCCTCTATTTTTCTTTCCTTCTTTCTTTTTTCTTTAAAATAATAATAAGAGAGAAGTACCATCATCATGGAGTCTTCGTTCCTTGATAACCCTCCTCCTCAAAGGCCCCTTTTTGTTACTGCATCCTGTTCTGACCCGGCTTTATTATTGGACCATTCTCCAGACTTTTCCCATACCCCTGTACCTTCTGCTGGTGACGCTTCGTCACTTGCTCCAGGTACTGAGGCTCCGTCCATCTCTTATATTGCCTCTGCCTCTTGCACACCTTTAACTATGTGTCTGGCTTCCCTGAAAATGGTGCGACGGTTTATAAATCGTCGACCTACCTCAGGTCGGACCTCCCGCGGAACTATGCCTAAACGTTCCAGACCATTTACTGACGACGGTTCTTCTATCTATGCTCATTCCACCCAAAAACGACCTATGTGATACCCACTTCCTTTATGCACCATGTTTACAAGTACACAGCCGACATCTCCAACTGATTATCTTTCAGACCATAGTATTGGTAAAGCTCTTTTATGACATATTTGCCAAAACATATAATTTTACGCTCTTCGAAGAGGTGCACTCGTCATTACAGTTCAGAATGCAGAACAAGCTCATGATCTTTCCCATCTTACTTCCATTGATAACATTCCTATCACAATTCACAAGCATGCTACTCTCAATATTTGCAGTGTTACAGTGGTTTTAAAATGTACCATTGTACAGTATGGTTTTCTGTCTTGGTTTATGATATTTTGGAGCAATGAGCAATTAGCGGAGGCGCTTTCCCAGTAACATCACCCGCTTAACCTTTGACTGCCGTGAACTCCCGTTCTCCGTTTATATCACAGGCCATCGCCTAGAGGTCCATAAAGTGGTCCCTACCCCCCAACAGTGTAGAAATTGCTGGCACTTCAGACACCACTAAATACTGCAGATCCGTGGTGGAGTGCTTGGTCTGCGGTGCCGTGGAACATGCCAATATATCTTGCAGTCTCTTCCCCACTTTTCTCAATTGCAATGAACCTCATCTTTCTTTTTCCTGCGTTGTCTTAAGGAGAGCGAAGGTCTTACTTATGCTATGCTGTCTCTCGGTTCTGCCTTCAGGGAAATCGTCCTCGTGCTCCTTATTCTCGAGTAGCCTGTCTCTAATTCTTTTGCAGTTTTACCCTCTGAAACCTCCACTTCCTTACCTATTCTAACCTCTACTACTTCTTCTCGCCCACTAGTTCCTCAGTCTGCAAGGCCTCGCACGCCTGCATCTTCTTTGTGCCTATCACCTGCGAAGTTGAACCCGTCTCATAAACCCAAGTCTCTTCACATTCCTCCAGTGTTTACAATTCCTCAACAGTTTTCTTTTTCGGCCTCAGTGCCTAGTTCTCACCCTCTTTCTAACTCTCACACGATGGTGGAGGTTCACCCCCTCATGTGGTCTCCTCTTCACCTGTTCCCCCAGACCTCTTCCCCAGTCACCTTGCAGCCTCCTTCCTCGTCTGTCCCCGACGGCGCATCTTTCCAGGTTCATACTCCCCTCCCCTCTGAGACCTCTTTGGTTCCCTCCATAGTCTCCCCGATCTCTACTAGCTCTACTTCACCTGTCTCTGAATTCATGGTATCGGCATCTTCCTGTCCACTGAAACATTTGATGCTATCTCCGACTATATTTCGGAGACGAAACCCTCGATGGACACTGGACGCGCCAGTGTCTTATCACAACACTCGCAGCAACCTTTTTCTTCACAGCATTCCAATTCCTCCTTGCTTACAATCTTTCTGTTGCCTCCACACATTCTTCCCGTTTCGGGCTATGTGCTGTTGTATTCTGATCCCTTTCCTGATGAATCATTTAATGAGAGTGCACTTCTTGTGCGCGTTGGTATACCGTACCAACAGGTCTTTATTCGTTCTCTGCTGCATTATACTGCAGCCTGTATTTATTTGCACAGATGGTGTACAGTTTGCTCTCTATATCTCTCCCCTTCCCGTGTATTCTGTAACTCAGGTATTGCGTTCTTGATCTCTTCACTTCCCACCCATTTTGACTCTTGCACTCAGTCTCTCTCTTGCATTGATCTTTCTATCTGCTCTTCGTCAATCGTACTTGATTACGCTTGTTCTGTTCTCCCGGATTTGCACGACAGTGAATACGTCCCTATTCTTTTTACTTCTACTACGTATTCCCGACTATTCTTCGTCCTCTACTGATGAGCTGGTGCACCAGTTTTCGACCTTAGTTTTGACTGCAACATCACATTCTATTCCTCAAACCTCAGGCAGGCATTCTCAGACATGCGTGCCTTGGTGGTCTCCTGCATGTGCCCGTGCAATGCGATTGAAACGTGCTGCGTGGGGCCCTTATCGATATAATCGGACCTCAGGGCAATCGCTCGCTGCGTCGTACGCGACGATAAACGCACTTGTTGGCACGACTGTTTCTACCATTACCTCGACTCTCCCTATGTGTGCGGTTTGGAAGAAGGTACGGAAGTTGTGTGGCAAGTCCACTGTTGACCCAGCTCCCGTTTTGCGGGTTTCTGGTGTTCGTGTTGCTGAACCTCTTGAAGTTCCCACATAAATCAGGAA
This sequence comes from Cherax destructor, assembly GCA_009830355.1. Taxonomy (NCBI): domain Eukaryota; kingdom Metazoa; phylum Arthropoda; class Malacostraca; order Decapoda; family Parastacidae; genus Cherax; species Cherax destructor. Next base: position 97,177 of record WNWK01001623.1, on the reverse strand, counting down.
CTATCTTGTCCGTGTCTCCCAAGGGCTTCACCTGTGTCCCTCGTTTCTCGCGTCTAAGTCTACCAGGGAGCAATTGCAATTTGATTTCTCTTCTAATGGAATGGGGCCGTATAACGTATCTTTAACTGTCCTAGAGCTAGAGTCCATGCTTTCCGCTTGCCAGTCATTGGCAGCTGGGCCTGATAATATATCCATATTCTACAGTATCTGCATTCTGCAGCCCTTACAGTCGTTTTTGCGTCTTTTCAATCTTATTTGGACGATGAACGATTGGTGAATAGACGTCTGATATGGTATTTGGAGACTCACAATAGACTTTCTCCTCACCAATATGGCTTTTGCAAGGGTCGCTCTACTTTGGACCCCTTGCTCCACTTAGATACGTATGTGTGAAATGACTTTGGTAATAAACACTTCGTCCAAGCAGTCGTTTTTGATCTCGAGAAGGCATATGACACCACTTGGAAGAATAACATCTTAGCCCAAGCCCACTCCTTAGGCCCCCACGGTAATCTGCCAACTATCCTTGCTGCTTTCTTATCTGACAGACATTTTCATGTCCGTGTTGGCGCCTCGCTTTCCTTAGACTTTGTTCAGGCCGAGGAATTCCCACGAGGTTGTGTCCTTAGCACTACCCTTTTTCTCTTGGCTATAAATGACCTATCTTCCATTCTTCTTCTGTTGGGTCCCTGGACACTTTGATTTGCAGGTCAATGAACAGGCGGATGCTGCTGCGCGGTCAGCGGTACATGATCTTCCGGTTTCCTGTAGAGGTTGTTAGGTAAGATACATATGCAACAGTTAGGTATCTTTATTTCGAAACGTTTCGCTTACACAGTAGGCTTCTTTAGTCGAGTATAGAAAAGTTGGTAGAAGCAGAAGAGATGTGAAGACGATGTAATCAGTCCATCAACCTTTAAGATGTAGTTTTGAGGTGGTCAGTCCCTCAGCCTGGAGAAGAGTATTGTTCCATAGTCTGAAACATTTCCTATAGAAGTATTCCGTTCAGGGATTATTTTACATTCATCTCTGTCCGTCTTCGCGGCCGTTGGCAACAACGGTTGTCGGACATGCACCACAAGAAATTGCACTCTATTAACAGCTTTTAGGTTTGTGGCCATCTTCTTACCACCGTTGGTTGCTGTACTCGGGAGACTGGGCTCTCCCGTCTCCGCATCGGTCATACTCGCCTTACCCATGGGTATCTCATGGAACGACACCCTATTCCTCTCTGTGAGGTTTATCAGGTCCCTTTTTCGGTTCTGCACTTTCTTGTGGATTGCCCGGTTTACCAGCGAGCTCGCAGAATTTATCTCCAACGCCGCCGCTGCCCTGCCACTCTTACCTTATCCTCCCTCTTGCAGACGCTCCTGCCTTTAACTTACAATCACGTTTTGACTTTTTGTCAGCAACTGTTTTACTATACGAACTTTGACACATAGCCCTTACCATCCCTTCCAGCCCTTTTCTCCTCTCACCTCTGATTCCCTCTCCACTTACCTGTTTATAGCCCCGGCACTATTTTCTGCCTTGCAGTGCTGCATGACCCTTGTCGGTTTAGCGCTTTCCTTGATTTTAATAATAATAATCTCCCCTGAGTCTTTCTGGATACCCAGCCAAGGGTTTTCCGGGCTACTCTGCCTTGGGTTTTCCTGGCTACCCTGCCTTGTGTTTTCCTGGCTACCCTGCCTTGGGTTTTCCTGGCTACCCTGCCTTGGGTTTTCCTGGCTACCCTGCCTTGGGTTTTCCTGGCTACCCTGCCTTGGGTTTTCCTGGCTACCCTGCCTTGGGTTTTCCTGGCTACCCTGCCTTGTGTTTTCCTGGCTACCCTGCCTTGGGTTTTCCTGGCTACCCTGCCTTGTGTTTTCCTGGCTACCCTGCCTTGGGTTTTCCTGGCTACCCTGCCTTGGGTTTTCCTGGCTACCCTGCCTTGGGTTTTCCTGGCTACCCTGCCTTGTGTTTTCCTGGCTACCCTGCCTTGGGTTTTCCTGGCTACCCTGCCTTTTGTTTTCCTGGCTACCCTGCCTTGGGTTTTCCTGGCTACCCTGCCTTGGTTTTCCTGGCTACCCTGCCTTGGGTTTTCCTGGCTACCCTGCCTTGGGTTTCCTGGCTACCCTGCCTTGGGTTTTCCTGGCTACCCTGCCTTGGGTTTTCCTGGCTACCCTGCCTTGGGTTTTCCTGGCTACCCTGCCTTGGGTTTTCCTGGCTACCCTGCCTTGGGTTTTCCTGGCTACCCTGCCTTGGGTTTTCCTGGCTACCCTGCCTTGGGTTTTACTGGTTCTGTTTACTTCGTTTTCCTGGATATCTCGCTCATTATTTTCTCTCTAGACCTTGGTATGTGTTCCACTATTATGTATCACAGTGGTTTTGAAAGACACGTGAGCAAACACTAGGACATATTAGAAAAGGTTTCGGTCTTGGGACCTTGATCAAGGTCCCAGGACCGAAACATTTTCTAATAAATTTGTGTTTGCTTACGTATCTTTTTTAGCCAGTTTGTCGTTATCTATTACGAAGGTTACTACCACGTATCACAGTGCTGCTGTAACCTGTGTCAGTTTGTCACATCTTTCATTAACCTTGGCATCTGTCCTCATTTTCTCCGCTCACTTTCTCTACTTATGTCTGGTAGAGTCTAGTAGATAGGGTGTCCTTCTTCCTTTTTAGGTTTAAAATTCATTTGTTATGGGTGCCCAGAATCTTCTCTCTCTCTCTCTCCTCTCTCTCTCTCTCCTCTCTCTCTCTCTCTCTCTCTCTCTCTCTCTCTCTCTCTCTTACAATGTCATGCACATTTACTGTTTGGGATTTGTGTGCTAATCGTGGTAGTAACTCCAGTGCAGGAAACGCGAAATTTTCTCTTTCACATCTCACTGTGAATGTGTCTTTTGGTATGCTTAAATTTCTTTTCAACCTTTAAGTTTTGTTAGACATTTTGACAGCTGGGTAAAAGTGAGGTAGGAGGTAGTGGGGGTGAGATGGGAAGGAGGCGGTAGTGTAGGTAGTGGGAGTGAGATGGGAAGGTGGCGGCAGTGTAGGTAGTGGCGGTGAGATGGGAAGGAGGCGGCAGTGTAAGTAGTGGGAGTGAGATAGGAAGGAGGCGGCAGTGGAGGTAGTGGCGGAGAGATGGGAAGGAGGCGGCAGTGTAAGTAGTGGGAGTGAGATAGGAAGGAGGCGGCAGTGTAGGTAGTGGGAGTGAGATGGGAAGGTGGCGGCAGTGTAGGTAGTGGGAGTGAGATAGGAAGGAGGCGGCAGTGGAGGTAGATGCGGTGAGATGGGAAGGAAGCGGCAGTGTAGGTAGTGGCGGTGAGATGGGAAGGAGGCGGCAGTGTAGGTAGTGGGAGTGAGATAGGAAGGAGGCGGCAGTGTATGTAGTGGGGGAGAGATGGGAAGGAGGCGGCAGTGTAAGTAGTGGGAGTGAGATAGGAAGGAGGCGGCAGTGTATGTAGTGGGGGTGAGATAGGAAGGAGGCGGCAGTGGAGGTAGTGGGGGTGAGATGGGAAGGAGGCGGCAGTGGAGGTAGTGGCGGTGAGATGGGAAGGAGGCGGCAGTGTATGTAGTGGCGGTGAGATGGGAAGGAGGCGGCAGTGTAAGTAGTGGGAGTGAGATAGGAAGGAGGCGGCAGTGTATGTAGTGGCGGTGAGATGGGAAGGAGGCGGCAGTGTAAGTAGTGGGAGTGAGATAGGAAGGAGGCGGCAGTGTATGTAGTGGCGGTGAGATAGGAAGGAGGCGGCAGTGGAGGTAGTGGGGGTGAGATGGGAAGGAGGCGGCAGTGGAGGTAGTGGGGGTGAGAGGGGAAGGAGGCGGTAGTGGAGGTGAGAGGGAAAGGAGGCGGTAGTGGAGGTGAGAGGGAAAGGAGGCGGTTGTTGGGGTGAGAGGGGAAGGAGGCAGTAGTGGGGGTGAGAGGGGAAGGAGGTGATGACTTCAGGTGGAAGGGTGAGAGGGAAAGGAGACGGCAGATGAGGTGTAGGAGAGAACGGGAGGGGAGGCAAAGGAGCTGGTGGGAGCGAGAGGGAATTCCAACGATTCCAAGTTTTTATATATTTTACTACATCAACATATTTGCCTGCATGCAAACTAAACTTATTAGGTACCGTCCTGACCCTAAGATCTATCTGTCATTAAATACTGAAGGCGTTCTGAAAAAGAAAACTGAATATTATTTAACGTGAATAAAAAATTAACACTGTTTTACACTTATAGTCGTCAGTATTGCACCTACACATTTTAATTTCACTCCGCCATCGTCATTTTTTTTTTTTGACAACTGTTTTAAACGTTTGAAGTTCCGCCACTGAGGATTTTCGAAGTTCCTCGAGCCATAATTAGTGAGTTTCAATTGTGCATGAAAGGTATAAAACACCGACATATGTCTAATTATCGACTTTTTATTGTACCTACTTTTGTATCACATTAAGTATCTAATTATGCATACCAAATATTACTTCTTTCTATGACTCTTGAGAAATAAAAATTATTAAATTTTAATGTTACGTTACCGTACCGAAGTGTTAAAAAATTGAAGGTGATCGGATTGAAACGTTCTCGAGTTAGGAGGAAAATTTAAAGGTTGGAAGAAGAATACCTTTGATATACCTTTGAAGAGTTTCGTGAGTATCTACTCTCTGAGCCCGGCCATGGGCCAGGCTCGTCTGGTGCTTGCCTGGTCAACCAGGCTGTTGCTGCTGGAGGCCCGCTGCCCCACATATCCATCACAGCCTGGTTGATCTGGCACCCGATGAAGATACTTGTCCAGTTTCCTCTTGAAGGCTTCTACACTGGTTCCAGCGATGTTTCGGATATCTTTTTGGTAAGATGTTGAATAGTCTGGGACCCCGGATGTTAATACAGTGTTCCCGTATTGTCCCCACCGCACCCCTGCTCCTCACTGGGTTTATTTTACACTTTCTCCCATATCTCTCACTCCAGTATGTTGTTATGGCAGTGTGCAGATTTGGGACCAGGCCCTCAAGTACTTTCCAAGTATATATTATCATGTATCTCTCTCTCCTCCGCTCCATTGAGTACATGTTCAAGACTTGAAGGCGTTCCCAATAATTTAGATGTTTCAATGGCTCAATGTGAGCCGTAAACGATCTCTGAATTTGTTCCAGCTCTGATATTTCTCCTGCCCTGAAAGGGGCCGTCAGCACAGAGCAGTATTCTAAGTGAGGGAGCACTAGCGATTTGAAGAGTGTCACCATCGGCATTATTTCCCTTGTTTTGAAAGTTTTCAATACCCACCCCGTCATCTTCCTGGCTGTTGTGATCTTTGTCTTGTTATGGTCTTTAAAAGACAGATCAGCAGACATAATTATTCCCAAGTCCTTAACATGTTCCTCTCGTTCTATGTGGTGACCCTCTTGCGTTTTGTATATAGTGTTCCTTTTGAGTTCTTCATTTTTTCCATACCTAAGCAGCTGAAAATTATCACCATTGAACGTCATGTTGTTCTCCACTGCCCACTGGAAGACCCTGCTTATGTTCTCCTGTAATTTTTCAGTCTTCTACCGTAGTGACTTTCATGCTTATTTTAGTGTCATCTGCAAATGATGATACAAAAGTGTGCTGGGTGTTTTTATCTATGTCTGCTATGAGGATGAGAAACAGAAGAGGTCCAGGACAGTGCCTTGGGGCACTGAGCTTTTGACCTCGCTGATGCTGGATCTTGCCCTGTTCACTACTACTTTTTGTGTTCTGTGTGTTAGGAACTCAAATATCCATCTGCCTACCTTCCCAGTAATGCCTATGGCTCTCATTTTGTGCGCTATCACTCCATGATCGCATTTGTCAAACGCCTTTGCAAAATCTGTGTAAATCACATCTGCGTTTTGGTCGTCCTCCAATGCCTCCGTAATTCTGTCATAATGGTATAAATGAATCAGGCGACCTCTTAAGGTCCCTCTTCGGGGATACTTAATTTGGTGAAGCGAGGTCACCTCTTGACCCCTCAAGACCCTCAAACACACTCCTCCTAAGATATAAACCAGCAAGACTGAGAAATGCCACGCTCCTCACGGCAATACGTTCTGCCTCCATATTATGCAATTGCAGTTCTCTGCCATGAAAGAAATCCTCAGATGACAAGCGAGGTGATATATAAAACTCTCAAAATAAACTCATTCTTAACCCTCAAATTACCTCCTCCTCCTCTTCCTCCTGCTGTTGCTGCTGCTGCTGCCGCTGCTGCCGCTGCTGCCGCTGCTGCCGCTTCTGCCGCTGCTGCCGCTGCTGTCTTTGCCGCTGCTGCCGCTGCTGTCGTTGCCGCTGCTGCTGCTGCTTCTGCTGCTGCTGCTCATATATATATATATATATATAATATAGTGTGTGAAGAGGGAGTGAGTGTGTGCGCACGCAGCGGCAGCAGCAGAAGCGGCAGCAGAAGCAGCAGCAGCAGCGTCAGCAGTGACTGCGGCAGCTGCCACTGCTGTATATATATATATATATATATATATATATATATATATATATATATATATATATATATATATGCAAAAATATCACAGTAAACAGGTGACTGCCCGTCTCCTAGCTGTGAGTGCACCTCACTCTGGGGACTTCCTCCAAACAGTTCCCATTTAGGCCATGGGAACACGCCTGGACCCTAAGACCCTTCGTATTGCAGTGGCTCTGCGCCTTGCTGCCCCTATTCACACGGAATATACGTGTATTTGCAGCGATGCGCAAGCCGACCAATATGGTCTACATGGTCTTAACTGTTCTAAAACCAAGGGTTGGCATGCAAGACACAATGAGGTCAACGACATCATAAAGAGAACCCTTGCTACAGCTGGATGCCCAGCCGAGAGAGAGCCTCGATCACTAGCAGCCAACAACGCCCACAACCCAGCAAACCGCCCCGACGGGATCACCATCTATCCTTGGAAGAATGGCAAGCTCTTAGCATGGGACTATACCTGTGTGTCGACACTGGCTGACACCTACATCCATCACAGTGTTGGGCGACAGGGAGGAGCTGCTGACCACAGAGAGGAGTACAAGATCGGCAAGTACAGGGACATAAGCCAACAGTATAAATTTGTCCCAGTGGGATCAGAGACCTTGGGAGCGTGGGGAAAAATGCAACACGTTTCCTTAAAGAACTGGGTTCCAGACTCATCGACACCACCAGGGACCCAAGGGCAGCCACGTTCATGCTCCAGCGTCTCAGCGTGGCCATCCAGAGGGGAAACGCATGCTGCATACTTGGCTCACGTCCGGCTTCGGAGGAGCTGGAGGAGATTCATAATCTTTGACATATTGTACCATTGTATTCATGTTCATGTTTGTGTTTTCTATAAATGTATTCTGTCTATTAATATAGCATTTATATATATATATATATATATATATATATATATATATATATATATATATATATATATATTTTATATTTTTATTAACACATCGGCCGATTCCACCAAGGCAGGGTGGCCCGAAAAAAAACTTTCATCATCATTCACTCCATCACTGTCTTGCCAGAAGGGTGCTTTACACTACAGTTATAAAACTGCAACATTTACACCCTTCTTCAGAGTGCCGGCACTGTACTTCCCATCTCCAGAACTCAAGTCCGGCCTGCCGGTTTCCTGAATCCCTTCATAAATGTTACTTTGCTCACACTCCAACAGCACGTCAAGTATTAAAACCATATGCCTCCATTCACTCCTATCAAACACGCTCACACATGCTTGCTGGAAATCCAAGCCCCTCGCACACAAAACTTCCTTTACCCCTCCCTCCAACCTTTCCTAGGCCGACCCCTACCCCGCCTTCCCTCCACTACAGATTTATACACTCTCGAAGTCACTCTGTCTCGTTCCATTCTCTCTACATGTCCAAACCACCTCAACAACCCCTCCTCAGCTCTCTGGACAATCGTTTTGGTAATCCGCACCTCCTCCTAATTTCCAAACTCCGAATTCTCTGCATTATATTCACACCACACATTGACCTCAGACATGACATCTCCACTGCCTCCAGCCTTCTCCTCGTTGCAACATTCATCACCCATGCTTCACACCCATATAAGAGCGTTGGTATAACTATACTCTCATACATTCCCTCTTTACTTCCATGGACAAGGTTCTTTGTCTCCACAGACTCCGAAGTGCTCCACTCACCCTTTTCCCCTCATCAATTCTATGATTCACCTCATCCTTCATAGACCCATCCGCCGACATGTCCACTCCCAAATATCTGAATACATTCACCTCCTCCATACTCTCTCCTCCAATCTGATATCCAATCTTTCGTCACCTATTCTTTTGTTATCCTCATCACCTTACTCTTTCCTATATTCACTTTCAATTTTCTTCTTTTACACACCCTACCAAATTCATCCACCAACCTCTGCAGCTTCTCTCAGAATCTCCCAAAAGCACAGTGTCATCAGCAAAAGCAACTGTGACAACTCCCACTTTGTATTTGCTTCTTTATCTTTTAGCCTAACACCTCTTGCCAAGACCCTCGCATTCACTTCTCTTACAACCCCATCTATAAATATATTGAACAACCACGGTGACATCACACATCCTTGTCTAAGGCCCACTTTTACTGGGAAATAGTCCCCTTCCCTCCTACACACTCTAACCTGAGCCTCACTATCCTCATAAAAACTCTTCACTGCTTTCAGTAACCTTCCTCCTATTCCATACACCTGCAACATCTGCCACATTGCCCCCCTATCTACCCTATCATACGCCTTTTCCAAATCCATAAATGCCACAAAAACATCTTTACCCCTATCCAAATACTGTTCACCTATATGTTTCACTGTAAACACTTGGTCTACACACCCCCTACCCTTCCTAAAGCCCCCTTGTTCATCTGCTATCCTGCTTTCTGTTTTACTCTTAATTCTTTCAATAATAACTCTACCATACACTTTACCAGTCCACTCACTTTCCCATCCCCTCCGCACACACACCAGGAGGAAGACACCAGTAAATGATCAAGTAATCAAGCTGAAGACGAAGAGCTAACAAAGAATTTCCAGGATGTCTGTGAGAAGTTTATGAAAAAAAAAAATTAAGAGAAATTCCGAGAGAGCCAAGGCAGTAGAGAGCACCAGCGAGTGAGGAGATAATACATACGACAGAAGAAGAGAGGGATCTATTGTGAAAGCTAGATACATCAAAGGCAATGGAACACAATAATATTTCTCCATTTGTGTTGAGAGAGGGAACGGAAGCATTGTGTGAGCCACTAGCCACAACACACAAGTGAATGTATGCCCAAAATTTAAGAAACTGAATAGCCTGGTATTGTTAAACTACAGGCCAGTGTCACTGATATGGATAACATGCAAAGTTATCGAGAAGATATTCAGGAGAAGAGTAGTGTATCGCCTAGAATGGAGTGTTTCATAAATAACATCCAGCACGACTTTAATGAAGGAAGGCAATGAAATGGAACAGGAACAGTTAACAGAAAGGAGGGAAAGAAGAATGAGTGTATTTTTCTGGAAAAATTGTTGGAATCAGAGCATTGGACGACTAGGGTTCTACAATGGTCACTGCTGTGATCAGTATTATCTGTTCTATATGTGAATGGCATGAATGAAGGGATATTGTCAGAGGGATACCTCATTGCATACGACGTGAAACTAATGAGAATACAAACAGGTGAGGACCTGGACAGGCTGCAGGTCGGGTCTAACAACTGGGTGCCAGAATTCAATACCAGTAAGACCAAAATTATGAAAATTGGTGGTGGAGTACAGGCTTGTGGGGCAAAGGCTTCAAACCACACTCAACGACAAGGACATTGGGGTAAACATTGTACTGAGCATATCACCTGAGGTGCACATCGCACGAATAACTGCTGTAAGAATGCAGAAACCTAGCAAGGACTTATACACGACACTCTATACAGTATGCCAGATGCATATTGGAGTAGTAAGTTTATTCAGGTATACACAAATACAGTTACATAGATTGTCATACATAGCAGCATATGTGTAGAGAACAGGATAACAAAAAGTGAAGACTTTTTCCTCTTATGAACACATGTAAGTCATTGATTGGGTAAACGGAGAAAGTTATTCGGAGGTACGAAACAACAAGTAGTTGTTTTAACAAGAATGCTCCCGCACACCGGGGCGTGGCTGGTATCTAATGTGCCTCTCACAGCGGCGGCGGTGGCGGCTCGGTCCCAGCACCCTATGTCATGATAGTAAGACACATGTGCAACAGGTAGATATGTCCGAAAAGTTTCGTCTACGTGATAGGCTTCTTCAGTCGAATACAGAAGTAATAGCAGTTGAGATGTAATCAGTCCATCACCCTCGAAGTGGCATAAGAATTTTTTTTCAGGTGTTCAGTCCCTCAACCTGAAAAGATAATGGTATTGTGTACCGTTATGATATTCACCCTAATTAATATCCATTGTCACTTTCTGGATATGTAGGGCCGACTCACTCGTAGTTTACTCGGGTGTATATCTCTGAATTATTCTCTCTTTTTTTTTTTTTTATCAAACTCTTATATTTATTTACTTTATTCCACTGAATCAGTCAGGCAGAAGTTCTGTTGATCACGCAAGATTTTGTTCCTTATATTTCATGTTCTTAAATCACTGGACTAGAGCTAGTTAGTCTTAGGGGTGAGCTTGAACGTTGAAGAGTATGGCATTAATACTCTGCTTCATGTGGTCTATCCTCATCGCCAAGTAGTGAAGATGTGAAATTAAGACACATGTGCAACATCTGGGTATCTTTATAGTAAACGTTTCGCTTGGCGAAATGTTTACTATAAGGATACCCAGATGTTGCACATGTGTCTTAATTTCACATTGTCGGTATTGTATACCATTCTTGTACAACTTGTCAGACACTGCAACATCATGGAGTCTTGATTCTGAGGACCTGCACATAACCTTCTTCACGGCTACGACTACTACCACAACTAACCCATCTCTTTGGGTATGACCTACTTCCACTGGGGAACTCCGCCTACCAGTGACAATGCCTTCGTCTGCTACCCGTCCCTTTCAGCTGTCGCCTATTTAAGGTGAAGCCTCATTGCCTGATCTTCATATTCTCCAGACCTATGGTGGTGAACACACCAACTCCAAGTCCGAGGGACTGATTACCTCATCTTTTGTATATAGTTCTACTCTTCATATTATGTCCTGGAATTTTGTATTGATAAAGTCACTGGATGGCGAAACGTTTGCTATAAAGATACCCAGATGTTGCACATGTGTCTTAATTTCACATTGTCGGTATTGTATACCATTCTTGTACTACAAGTAGTGAAGATAAGGTGTTAGTGCCTCGACCTGAATTTGGCTTGGCATTCGACCCAAGGAAGAACTTTTTTTTTCTTTTTTTTTTTACACAGGGTTTGACAAGTTAAGGATCCCTATCCCTAGATGAAGTGATGTTCCGGAAAATGGTACAGCCAGAGTGAAGTTGCTGCTTTCTGCCCTTCTTATGGTATAGAAGCTTGCTTCTAGCTGTCCTCAAAGTGGAGCCAAGTGTGGTACTTTGACAATGTTGGCCTTGTACATAACAGTAAGGCCACCCACATCCCTCCTGTGTTGAAGGCTCTGCTGAAATGACAGATCTATCCAGGATGGGTCCAGGCGAAAGATGAGACGTCTTGCTCTGTTCTCTACTATGTCAAGCAGTCGCAGATGAGAGGGTGGGGGGCAGGCAAACCAAGAAAATGGAGCATACTCAAGGCGTGAGCATACTTGTGACTCATACAGAATCTTGCAACCCCTACTGTCGAGATACGTCGAAGTGCTGTAAGCTTCTTGGCTGCCTTGTTTGCAAGAAGTACAATGTGGTTCTTCATGGTCAGTTTGGAGTCGAATTTCATCCCAAGGATATGAACTTCTTCCCCAGGTACAAACACTCTGCCATTCATACTTAATACTGCACTGGCATTACCATCATGGTGCCTAGAGACCATCATCATTTGTGTTTTCTCAGGTGCAAATGATGTTCTCTGCAAGATAAATGTTGCAACGTTCAAACTTACCCTTAAGACTAACTCTATTCAAGTGATATAAGAATATGAATATGAAATATAAGGAATAAAATCTTGGCGAGAAAGATCAGAACCCAGTTCTTCCTTGGGTCAAGTGGCATAATAAAAATTTTGATCGAGTGGCATAATAATTTTTTTATCCTATTAGTTCTTCGGCAACTCTCAAGGTTCGTTTTAAACACGTTCAATTTCTCTCATATACTTTGTATATACTTAATTTTATAATTGCAGCTCTGTCATTCTTAATTCTCACCCATTCACTACTTAAACACCGCTAGAGATATGTTCGGTGGTGTGTGAAATAAAATGTCTTATGTCATATTAAACACTTAACACACGCCACTTTCCAGTACGCACTCCAAGGCAGGAGGATTGAGCTCAGGTGTTACTAAGATACACTCAAAGGCTTCAGATCCATACTGGACTTCCCGGATTCTATACCAAAATGGAAGAGATAGAGAATATTCAATACCAGCTTCAACTGACCCGATAGCAGGTATGTTAGGGGAACCTCTATTGTCAGGAGAGTTCTGGTGTTGAGATTGAGGTAGCAGGGTGTTCTTCGGTTGGCACTAAATATGTAACTGGCTCATTCTCACTCTCATCTAGGCTTTATAACCCAATAACCACACCTACTTATAGGGTACTTTTTTTTAAACAAATTCAGTCCGAGTACTACAATTCCCTTGTGAATGTTCATTATTACAGAATACTTTTTCACATAAAGGCATTTTCAACTTCGTCCAGATATATATCAAAATATATTGGACAATTTTTAACGTATCATACAAGAAATATCTGAACTCGACTCACGAAATCGTGTAAGCTAGAAGATAAGACGTTTATCACGTTGAATCTTTGTGTTCCTTACACTACTTGTTGTTCAAATCTGTCTATAAATTCTTCGAATTTTCTTGAATAAATCTCTGGACTTATTGCTAAACTGCCAAGGAATATTATTCTTTCGGAGGACTGCAAAATATTTTCACTGAAAACTTCAGACTTCACAAATTCTTGTCGACAAGTTATCGTGTTCATGCAGTGTGAAACAGTTGTTGTAATTCGCATCTTTGCCGATATTATTTTTCAAGGCTACTTCTAATTCTTCGCAATTCCTCGTACTGTACACTCTTGAATGTAGAGTTACTGTTCTGTTGGCATTTAAATTTATGTTATCACTCGTGTCAACAAACAGAAGACGTACACTGTTAGTTCCTATCCCTGAAGCAACGTGCAAATTACCATTTTTTCTTGACAGATAAAAAATTTCCTAGCCTTTCAATTTTCGATACAAAGGCAATCACTGCTCTTTCATCTACGAAACCTTCGTAAGGTAACAAGTGATCGGACTCCAACCCCAGAGCATTTAATGTTGTGTAGTACAAGGCACTGGCACGAGCAGGGAATTTACAGGCAATATGCACTGTTATTTTATTTATGGTCACTCTGATACAAGTATAGAGATTCAAATCATATGCCCTGTCGAGTGATGGCATATCAACCTCCCCTATGTAAAGTTGATCAGGAATTGTTCCCAAGGATTGTTTTAACAATTGTGTTTGATTTCATCCCAGTACTTAAAAATAATAAAGGGTCTTATTGAACAGGTACTCACAACGTAATTTATTTTAAGTCAAGCTAGAGCTTAATGCCAGAAGTGCATTAGAGTAGGGAATAACCTTATTCACCCAAAATATGAATTAATCTTGTACAGTGCTTAAAATGTACACATAAGTGTGATACCATATGTAACTAATGTAAGTGTTTCACAATGCGCATTTCTTTTGGAGGAGGTACAGAAATTTGAAATGTTTATGTGACTCTGAACATTTTCAAGTCATCAGTATTCTTTGGTTTGCACTAAAAGTGAAAACTAATAATTTGAGAATACAGCCTTTGGCAGTGACAGAAAATTGTGGCTGTCAGTTTCTAGATGCATGTTGCATACTTGTGTACATACATGATGTGTTCTGTTATGTACTGAACTTTGTTTTCGCTTTGGTGAACTCTCAGCAAAATTTAATGGTCCCTTCCAGTCGTCCGACAGAGCTGGGAACTTGTGGTGGCAGGACTCATGTATTTGGAAATCGACGCAGGAGTCACAGGATGGTATTATATATTTAAGTCCTCTTGGGTCCCCTCCTCCCCTCGTGCTTATGTGTCACAGTGTCCCCTCGCATACAGTATGAACAAGGTGTTTGGAGCAGGAACTAGTAAAAGTGCTAACTTTAGTGCCTCACTATTATTAGGATCATGAATGCTGACTTGTAAGTCTCAATGTTATTATAAGACGCAAACCTAGTAATACATAGTGAACCTGATGGTTTCAAAAGGGGTGGTTATGGCCCCTCACATTTTAACAGGTGTAAGAAGCCTCCATATGAAGCTCTGTTAGCTTCAAATGGAGGCCTGTGAGTCTGTATAATCAACTCGAGAACCAACACCCGGATTGCTTCATCAAACAAGGTAAAAAGGAAGCAAATACCAACTAATATAAAATATCAGTTCCCGAAGACTCGACTCACTCCAGTAAATGACAACTCGTGATAACCTTCCAAAGAAGTCAGTCTTAGCAAGTGACTATCATCACTTTCAATCCTAACAAATTGGAAAATTACTTTTCCAAGAGACCCAGACAACCAGTTACACAAGACACACTAGGAGTTTATTAGTCAGCCCCATGTATTAAAAATACATGGGGCTGACTAGAAAGACGTTATCAACCACCATCACTGAATACAAGAATGAGAATCATTATGTACAAGATACATTATATACAATATTCATTGGAATGTTACTGCTATCACACAAACCAACCTTCAACTACCAAAAAAAAAAAAAAAAAATGAATAGGCTCTCATACGTTTAATTGCATTTCATATGGACAATGGAAACCAGACACTATTTCAAAATTCGCTCTTAAAAGTACTTACCAGCACGAAACTAAATTCAAAACGCCAATAATGGATCTGGAATAACGAAGAACAGTAACATACTTTCCCAAGCTGAGGTTTGGTTCCAGTTACATGTTTCCTGACCTCAAGCGCCACACTCACTCACAAACCTGAAGGCTCCACCCCTCCCTCCCTATACAAACATATTCCCACATTACTTTTTTTTTTGTCTACTGACGAGAACTCCAGTTGGGGACTGATATATACAGATCAAATTTAACTTCCGTGTTTCTCTCCCCATGTGGATTATTGCATAGCGTCAAGCCTTCATAAAACTTATATTGGCTATTCATATAAATTTACACACACACACACACACACACACACACACACACACACACACACACACACACACACACACACACACACACACACACACACAAACACGCACACAAACACACATTTACACACACACACACACACACAAACACAAACACACATTTACACACACACACACACACACATACAGTTCCAGAGCTAATGGGAATGTCCAACGGAGAAAGGTTAAGGGAAATCGCTTGACGACACTGGAGGACGGAAGGGTTTGGGGAGACATGATAACGACATAAAAAATACTGCAAGGAATAGATAAGGTGGACAAAGACAAGTTGTTCCAGAGATGGGACACAGGAACAAGGGGTCATAATTGGAAGTTGACGACTCAGATGAGTCAAAGGGATATTAAGAAGTATTTCTTCAGTCACTGAGTTGTCAGGAAGTGGAACAGTCTGGCAAATGATGTAGTGGAGGCAGGAATCAAACATAGCTTTAAGACGAGGTATGATAAAGCTCATACACATACAGGCACGCATATACAACAGGCCTAGTGTCTAATCGACATGTGCCTAGGACAAAATGGTAACTAACACACACACACACACACTGTACACTGTGTACGTCAAGTCTATATTGGAGTATGCAGCACCAGTTTGGAACCCCCACCTGGGCAAGCATGTCAGAAAATTTGAGAAAATGCAAAGGTTTGCAAAGAGACTAGTCCCGGAGCTAAGGGGCATGTCCTACGAGAGAGGTTAAGGGAAATTGACCTGACGACACCGGAGGACAGGATAGACAGGGGAAAACATGTTAACATATAAAATACTGAGAGGAATCGACAAGATAGACGGAAATAAGATGTTTCAGAGATAGGAAACAGAGACAAGGGTCACAATTGGAAGTTGTAGACTCAGACGAGTCACAGAGATTTAAGGAAATATTTCTATCAGGAAGTGGAATAGTCTGGAAAGTGAGGTGGTGGAGGCAGGATCCATATATAGCTTTAAGAAGAGATATGGTAAAGCTAACGGAGTGAGTGACCTAGTAGTGACCAGTCAATAAGCAGGGCCAGGAGCTGTGACTCGACCCCTGCAACCGCAATAAGGTAAATTCACACTCACACAAACACACACTACACACATTTTGTATGTATATTTTTTAAACATGTTTATTTTGACAGCAATAAGATCACAGTAAACAGGTGATATCACAATATGCAGAACAACCACTGAATTTTTTGTTGAAACTAGATTGCTTAAGACAATCTTTCCTAATAGTGCTAAGTGGTATAGATACCTTTATGATATTTTATGTCTTATGCCTAAAAATATAGATAAATACCATTTCTTTGTGAAATGAGTTAGTTTAGTTCCTATAAATTTTGCTGTTGAAGTCGAAGAGAATAACTCATTCTCTTTCTAGATGTTTTAATTATTAAGGGTAACATTGAATTTATATTTAAAATTTATAGAAAACCAGCAAATAACTGTTCCTATGTACAATATTATTATTCTCATCAAAATGTCGGTATACTCATCAATGTTTTTGAGAGCTTTGCGTATTTGTAGTTCAGAGTTCATAGATGAAAAATCTCAAAATTTATGAAATAAGTAATGATCTAAAATTCTCAAGAAACGTAATTGATAAATCCTTTAAAATTCCAGAAATACTTTTTACAATTCAAAAAGAGACAATCAACCTTATTCAACTAAAAATATGTTGGTTCTCCCTTACCATGAAAACTTGGTTGATATGCCATCTCTACTTAGAAATTTTAATATCAAAGTTATATTTTAAAATCTTGATACAATAAAAAAAATATAAAAATCCTCCCAAAATGCTGACGGATGTGTCTACAAGATTCCTTGTAAAATATGTGATAAAGTTTATTACAGCCAAACTGGTAAAAGTCTTGAACTTAGATTAAAGCAACACAAATATAGCATTATAAGTGGACAAGACTCTAATGCTCTGTTTATTCATGTGAGAGATTTTTAAACCATCCAGTTGAGAAGTCCATGGTCGACAGGAATGCAATGGAATCAAATATCATAAGAATTTTTTTTGAAAATAAAATGAATATTGCTTTTGAGATATACAAATTGGATTAATTTATAATTAATAAAATTTGGAAAGAATTTAAAATACATTAGGCAAATTAAAAAAATTGGGGGGCAAAATATTAGTTGTTTCACGGATCACTGACTATCTACCTACATCACCATGAAAAGTCAAGTGTTGTGAGATGGCAGTGAGGTGTAGTCTCGTTCTTATATGCTTTCCTGTTAACCTTTTCTTTTTATAGTACCTTGATAATGTGAGAAATCCGAAAGCTCTTGGAATTTCACTATTTTTTCAGTGGTTGTTCTGCATGTTTATGTACATGCCATTTTGTTTTAACCTTTTCCTAGGTTAATTGTTGTATGTTGTGAAATGACCCCATAGACCTTTATTGGTGAAGGGTAATAATTATGCCAACCTGTAATACATAGTGAACCTCATGATTTCAGAAGGGGTGATTTTGGCCCATCATTATTTTAGCAGATATATAAAGCCAATGTGGGCCAAGAGCTGTGACTCGACCCCTTCAATCATATATACGTGAGTATACACACACACAGTAGCGGCTAGCGAAGATGCAAAGCCAGGAGCCGAGACTACACCACACATATGTATATATATATATATATATATATATATATATATATATATATATATATATATATATATATATATATATATATATATATGTCGTGCGATTAGGTAAAACTGGTCAATTAGCAAGAACTCATTTAAAATTGAGTCCTTTCTGAAATTTATCTTATACGTTTAAAGATATATTTTTTCATTAATGTTAATGTAAAAATTTATAATTTTGTACCAGAGAAACTTTGAAAACCTACCTAACCTTATTACAAAGCGCAATTTAATTTAGCTAACCATAAATATTTTAGATACGTTAACATTAATTTATAAACAACACAATGAAATATATTTTTTCGTTAGTTCAGAATGATTTTAGAAATTATTGCATACACAAATTTCACTTGTCTTATATGGCAAGAAGAGCTTGTATTTAAGCCAAATCGCAAGTTTTACCTAATCGGTACGACATATATATATATATGTCGTAGAATAATAAGGAAAGTTTGTGAATGTAATAATTTGCAAAATCATTCTGAAACTAACGAAAACAAATATTTCATTGTGTTTGTTTATTATAAATTATTGTGAACTTATCTAAAATATACTTTCGATTAGGCTAAATTAAAATAGCTTGTTAGAATAAGGATCTTTTGTACAAATTATTATTTTCACATTAACATAAATGAAAAAGTATATTTAATCGTATAAGAGAAAATTTTAGAAAGGACTTAATTAATTGAGTTCTTTATAATTGACCAACTACTATTCGGCAATATATATATATATATATATATATATATATATATATATATATATATATATATATATATATATATATATATATATATATATATTATATATATTGTGAGTGTGTGAGTAAAAATAACTCACCACATAGAACAAAAATATATTGGAAAACGTGTTTTGAAATCAACATAAGCACTTGTGTTACATGCAAGTAGCAACACAAACCTGATGAAGTGTTCCCAGCAATACCATAGTAGTTACATTACTGTAGTAACAAAACTATAAGAACAATCTTAGTATGTTAGTTTACTTGTGTTATGTAGAAGGATATACGAGTTTCTGGATATCCATCAAGCGAAGTTCTCTGAGTCAGAGTGAAGCAGGTCACGTGAGCAAGTCTAACACATGTGTCACGTTTCACATAAAAGAAAATACTTACCATGGAGTACGCCGACTGTAGTTGGTTTTGTTTTGGGAGCTGACCTGAGGAACCAATGAAATAAAGCACACTGTTTTCGGTTTCCTGGGATATTAACCCTCCATTTTAAATAATATTTTATTATTATTTTTTTCTGTGTGAGAGCCCAGAACTAGGGGAGCCGAATAATGATTGCTGCGATAATTTAAAATACACAAAGAGGTAAAGCGTTTAAATTCCATGCAATATTTTCTCTTGGTGACATTAAATTTTTGTTTAAAAAATCCCTGAAAAGTTTGAAACTTTTTATTGTCGGACAATCAGTGGAGATCAAAGTAACAATTAATATGACAGCATTCATTGTTCTCGCCTCTTTACAATATATCTGCAATACATCCACCTTGCATTGATGCAAGATATTTTTAGTACGGATTAATAGCACCAAAAATTAAATGACTCTTTTGGTAATAATGAAATTTCTTGGTGATATTATCATTTTATCTTATGATTAATTTTTACTAAGATCGGTGGACTCTACTGTCTCAGGTCGGTAGTTTGGTCAGCCACTTTGAAGGACGACTGTACTTTTCCCTGACAAACTACAAATTCACAGTTGGTAACCACAGTAATTGCTTGTTAAACACTTCATGAGTTGCTCTGCAGACTGAAACACTTGTGCAACATTTACGTATCTTTATTGTGGAAACGTTTTGCAGTCAGTGGCTTCATCAGTCCAATACAGAGAAGAACAGTGGAAAATAAGGAGTTTGAGACTGAGGGACTAATCACCTCAAATTTCTCATGTTCCACCGTTATTCCTGTATTGGACTGATGAAACTACTGGCTGGCGTAACTATTCCATATTATATAGCTGCTATACAGCTTATCTAATGAAAAAAGAATATTGGATATATTTTTTTATTATTGTAACCTCAAGAACGTAGTGACCGATAATGAACAATAAATTTGTCGCAGGGTTCAACAAATATTTATTTTTACTAAATTTTTCGAATTCTAGGCTTAGATTATGGAAGGAAATTATGATAATTTTAGGTTGAGATATTGGAAGGAAAGAATTATAATTAATCACCAGTAGTTCTTAGTTCGAAATTTCCATCACAGTTCTTCCACGCCATGGAAAATTCAACTTCTATACTAACTTGTTCTATCGACTCGTTAGCCGATGCATCTCTGGTTTGGTAGTTAAGACACACTATAGGCAACAGTTAGACAATTTTATTCCGAAACGTTTCGCCTACACAATAGGCTTCTTCAGTCGAGTACAGAAAATAGGCAGGAGCAGTAGAGATGTGAAGACGATGTAATCAGTCCATTACCCTTGAATTGAGGTTGTCAGTCCCTCAACCTGGAAAAGTTCTGTTCGATAGTCTGAAACAATACGAAGATGAAGCAACAGTTTGGAGACATATTATCGGAAGGAGAGGTGCAGAGTAGTAGAAGAAAAAATGTAATCACTGAGAGGTCACGTCCCTCTCAGATTCAACCATTCTCACTTGAAAAAGTTGTCCAAGATGTTTTCTCTTTTGTATCAAGATGCCATTGTGTTGCAGTGTCTGACAGAGTTAATATTAAAATGGTATACAATACCGACAGGTTGGTAACCTGTCGGTATTGTATACCATTTTGATATTCGCATCTCTGATTTCTTTATAAATTTGGCTGTCACCACGTTTACTTGGTGTGTTTATCACACAAGTAGCTCGCTTCCAAGATGTCTTTATCTCTGTGCTCTTTCTCCGTTGAATGACCAGACAGTCATGTCTTTCTCAAGAAGTAGGTGTCATTGTATGCACTCTGTGTATAGAACATACAACCTCCTAAGTTTTAGTATCAACGATACATCAAGAAATATATTGCAGCATCTCTTTATTTTGTGATAGTTACATTCAGTAGTGGTCCAAACATTTTTGGTGCCCTAGGTCAAATCCTGCAAGTGAGCCCCATCTATAATCCAAAACACACTTTTCCATTGTACACTGCTTCACACAGGAAGGATTGTATACTGCTTCACAGGAAGGATTGTATACTGCTTCACACAGGAAGGATTGTATACTGCTTCATAGGAAGGATTGTATACTGCTTCATACAGGAAGGATTGTATACTGCTTCACACAGGAAGGATTGTATACTGCTTCATACAGGAAGGATTGTATACTGCTTCACACAGGAAGGATTGTATACTGCTTCATACAGGAAGGATTGTATACTGCTTCATACAGGAAGGATTGTATACTGCTTCACACAGGAAGGGTTGGATACTGCTTCACACAGGAAGGGTTGGATACTGCTTCACACAGGAAGGATTGTATACTGCTTCATACAGGAAGGATTGTATACTGCTTCACACAGGAAGGATTGTATACTGCTTCATACAGGAAGGATTGTATACTGCTTCATACAGGAAGGATTGTATACTGCTTCACACAGGAAGGGTTGGATACTGCTTCACACAGGAAGGGTTGGATACTGCTTCACACAGGAAGGATTGGATACTGCTTCACACAGGAAGGATTGTATACTGCTTCATACAGGAAGGATTGGATACTGCTTCACACAGGAAGGATTGTATACTGCTTCATACAGGAAGGATTGTATACTGCTTCATACAGGAAGGATTGGATACTGCTTCACACAGGAAGGATTGTATACTGCTTCATACAGGAAGGATTGGATACTGCTTCACACAGGAAGGATTGTATACTGCTTCATACAGGAAGGATTGGATACTGCTTCACACAGGAAGGATTGTATACTGCTTCATACAGGAAGGTTGGATACTGCTTCACACAGGAAGGATTGGATACTGCTTCACACAGGAAGGATTGGATACTGCTTCACACAGGAAGGATTGTATACTGCTTCATACAGGAAGGGTTGGATACTGCTTCACACAGGAAGGGTTGGATACTGCTTCACACAGGAAGGATTGGATACTGCTTCACACAGGAAGGATTGGATACTGCTTCACACAGGAAGGGTTGGATACTGCTTCACACAGGAAGGGTTGGATACTGCTTCACACAGGAAGGGTTGGATACTGCTTCACACAGGAAGGATTGGATACTATTTCACACAGGAAGGATTGGATACTGCTTCACACAGGAAGGATTGGATACTGCTTCACACAGGAAGGGTTGGATACTGCTTCACACAGGAAGGATTGGATACTGCTTCACACAGGAAGGGTTGGATACTGCTTCACACAGGAAGGATTGTATACTGCTTCACACAATAAGGGTTGGATACTGCTTCACACAGGAAGGGTTGGATACTGCTTCACACAGGAAGGGTTGGATACTGCTTCACACAGGAAGGGTTGGATACTGCTTCACACAGGAAGGATTGTATACTGCTTCACACAGGAAGGGTTGTATACTGCTTCACACAGGAAGGGTTGTATACTGCTTCACACAGGAAGGGTTGGATACTGCTTCACACAGGAAGGATTGTATACTGCTTCACAAAGGAAGGATTGTATACTGCTTCACAAAGGAAGGATTGTATACTGCTTCACAAAGGAAGGATTGTATACTGCTTCACACAGGAAGGGTTGGATACACAAGCTGGGAAATCAGTTAGGCTGAATTTGGAGACTACAGTATGGTGATATCGATATTCAGTACGCCACCATAAGTTCAGTATGCCACCATAAGTTCAGTATGCCACCATGGGTTCAGTATACCGCCATGGGTTTAGAATGTCACCATGGGTTCTGTATACCACCATGGGTTCAGTATGTCACTATGGGTTCAGTATGTCACCATGGGTTCAGTATGTCACCATGGGTTCAGTATGTCACCATGGGTTTAGAATGCCACCATAGGTTCAGTATGTCACCATGGGTTCAGTATGTCACAATGGGTTCAGTATGTCACCATGGGTTCAGTATGTCACCATGGGTTCAGTATGTCACCATGGGTTTAGTATGCCACCATAGGTTCAGTATACCACCATGAGTTCAGTATGTCACCATGGGTTCAGTATGTCACCATGGGTTTAGTATGCCACCATGGGTTCAGTATACCGTCATGGGTTCAGTATGTCACCATGGGTTCAGTATGTCACCATGGGTTCAGTATGTCACCATGGGTTTAGTATGCCACCATAGGTTCATCATGCCGATATGAGTTTAGCATGCCACCATGGGTTCAGTGTACCACCATGGGTTTAGTATGCCACCAAGGGATCAGTATGCCACTATGAGTTCAGTATGCCACCATGGGGTCAATATGCCACCATAGGGTCAATATGCCACCATGGGGTCAATATGCCACCATAGGGTCAATATGCCACCATAGGGTCAATATGCCACCATGGAGTCAGTATGTAATTTCTGTGTTTTGTGTTGAAGGTAGCTGTCGTGTAGGCAGTTCACCTTGACTGTGTTAACCGTGATGAATACTGGTAAAGTAGCATGCAGGAAACAGAAAGGCTAGAAATACTGTCTATAAGTATGTTACCACTAGGTCAGTATGCCACCATGGGGTCAGTATGCCATCATGGGGTCAGTATGCCATCATGGGGTCAGTATGCCATCATGGGTTCAGTATGCCACCATGGGGCCAATATGCTACCATGGGGTCAATATGCCACCATGGGGTCAATATGCCACCAAGAGTTCATCATGACACCATGGGGTCATTATGCCACCATTGGTTCAGATTGCAACCAAGTTTGCTACCAAGTTTGCTACCAAGGGTTCAGTATGACACCGTGGGTTCAGTATGACACCGTGGGTTCAGTATGCCACCATGGGATCAGT
This sequence comes from Cherax destructor, assembly GCA_009830355.1. Taxonomy (NCBI): domain Eukaryota; kingdom Metazoa; phylum Arthropoda; class Malacostraca; order Decapoda; family Parastacidae; genus Cherax; species Cherax destructor. The sequence continues at coordinate 73,357 of WNWK01001623.1, read as the reverse complement.
ATTCCACCATGGGATCAGTATGCCACCATGGGATCAGTATGCCACCATGGGGTCAGTAGCTCTGACAGTAGCTATCCTGACTACAGAGCTGGAATTACTATCATGCAGGAATGATCATTTCTCAGTAATTACTTTATAAAATACAGTTGAGATTTAATTTATGTAACAGTCGCTCTTCAAGAGGCAGTTTTGATGCTGATGATTGGCTTTTGTTCCATGGAATGTGAGTTATCCCCTCTTTCGTAGAATAAATTTATTTCCTCCCATTCTCCAGGCGCTGTATATTTCCTTATCGTTTAGTGACAGGTGAAATAATAATAATAATAAATAATTAAAATATTTACCAGATGTATACAAGTGGCTATCATGGTAGAGAAAGGTATCCCCGTATAACATAATAATCCCATATCCTGTATGTCACCCATGCGAAAGAAATAGTGCAGAGTGAGACATAAGTTTCTAAGGCATTAAAATATTAGCGTTGAAAAGGTACTCACCCAGTATGAACATTAATACCCAGTATGGTCAGTAATACCCAGTATGGTCAGTAATACCCAGTATGGTCAGTAATACCCAGTATGGTCAGTAATACCCAGTATGGTCAAATAATACCCAGTATGTAGAAACCAGTAAGAAACCCAGTATGGTCAGTAATACCCAGTATGGTCAGTAATACCCAGTATGGTCAGTAATACCCAGTATGGTCAGTAATACCCAGTATGGTCAGTAATACCCAGTATGGTCAATAATACCCAGTATGGTCAGTAATACCCAGTATGGTCAGTAATACCCAGTATGGTCAGTAATACCCAGTATGGTCAATAATACCCAGTATGGTCAGTAATACCCAGTATGGTCAGTAATACCCAGTATGGTCAGTAATACCCAGTATGGTCAGTAATACCCAGTATGGTCAGTAATACCCAGTATGGTCAGTAATACCCAGTATGGTCAGTAATACCCAGTATGGTCAGTAATACCCAGTATGGTCAATATTACCCAGTATGGTCAGTAATACCCAGTATGGTCAGTAATACCCAGTATGGTCAGTAATACCCAGTATGGTCAGTAATACCCAGTATGGTCAGTAATACCCAGTATGGTCAGTAATACCATTAAAAATCCAGTATGGTCAGTAATACCCTATGTCATAATAAGTAGTCAGTAATACCCAGTATGGTCAGTAAACCAGTATGGTCAAATACCAGTATGGTCAATAATACCCAGTATGGTCAGTAATACCCAGTATGGTCAGTAATACCCAGTATGGTCAGTAATACCCAGTATGGTCAGTAACACCCAGTATGGTCAGTAATACCCAGTATGGTCAGTAATACCCAGTATGGTCAGTAATACCCAGTATGGTCAGTAATAAGTTTGAAACAGCACACAATTTACATTATCAACTTATTACTGAAGAATGAGACACTTATGCAACATTTGGGAAGCTTTAATGAGGAAACGTTTCACCAGCCAGTGACTTCTTCAGTCCATTACAAGAAGAACGGAAAGAGAGGAGTTTGAGGCAATCAGTCCCTCAGGCCGTAGTCGATGTGTTCAGTCCATCACTCTTGAGAAAGTACAGCGTATGCTCGGGGAAGTACTGCAGTCAGGTGAGAAGCAACAGCAGGAGGCGGAGTCACTGTTGAACAAATCCACTACATGTATGACCTATTTACACTAGTAGATTTGTCTAATGGTTGCTGCACCTCCTCCTGCTTCTGCTTACCTGAATATGCTGTACTTTTCTCAAGAATGATGGATTGAACACATCGATTCCAGACTGAGGGACTGATTACCTCAAACTCCTCCTCATCTTTCTCCGTTCTTCTCTGTATTGAACTGAAGAAGCCACTGGCTGGAGCAACGTTTCCTAGATAAAGATTCCAAATGTTGCACAAGTGTCTCATTCTTCAACTTGTCAGTTTTCTAAACCATTTATATCACGATACTGTTGAAGGTGAAGGCAATAGGATGATAAACACTGGATTTATAGAATGAAAATCTGTTTCTTAAAAAAAAAAAAAAAATCGAACCTCCATAGGCTCAAATCATTGTGTTAGTAATTAAGAACGTTTTATTCTGTCTTTTAGTACATAACATGCAATTTTTTTACAGTGGCCTTGAGGGTACACAGATGTCATGCGCACATAAAAGTCTATTATAAATATTAATATTGGATAACACAATAAGGTCAATTAATCTGACTTATTTCTGAACACAAGAGGAACTCTCCAGTTATTTCACAGAAAATAATTTGAATAATATAATTGGCTCATTAAAACTTCCTTAGCCTAAAATCAAGGCGAAGCTTCCGTTGAGGAACACATCAGTAGTAAAAGTTTGAAGTTGAGCAGAAGAGGCGTTCTCAGGTTATTGCACAAAACCCTGAAAATTTGCACCATCGCAGCTTGTGAGAAATTATGTGGATTTATTTTTACAAGTACAATAACGAATTACCTTTTCACCCATATAACTGGAGAGAGACCTGGAGAGAATTCCAGGGGTCAACGCCCCTGCGGCCCGGTTTGTGACCAGGGGAGAACTCTGACACATCTAAAACAGATTATACTTACTGATGTTCATGTACCTCGGAGACATGTGGAACTTAGTGACAGTGGGTCGCAACACTGTTCTTCCTTCAGTACCACACAGCCTTAACCTCAGAAACGTTTCATCTGTTTCATAAGCTCATGGGTTGTAAACATTTTCCAGGTAATTCCTTACTTTTGCCAGAAAGTCTTATGTTCTTTCCCTCTCTCCTTCCCTCCTTCTCTCCTTCCCTCCTTCCTCCCTCACGTGAACTCCTTAACCAAGGAGTCTTTGGTTACTTATACAAGATAAACTTTAATCAATCCTTGGCAATAAGGATTTTATTATTGAAAAATAACACTAAAGAATAAAAACACTGTATGTCAGAAATATATAACTAAGAAAATAAAAATTTATTCATAGATAAATATAAGCACTTAACAGTTCCGATTTAATCACAAATAATCCCGTTGCAACAGTCATGAACTCAGTGTGTTCTCTGCACCTACTTTATTGTTACTTGCTCTGCTTTTTGCTGGGCTGTTGCTGATAGAGCACATTTTAGATCACATAAGCTTGTTTCGAGATTTCGAGTGTTCCGGGGCTCTTTTTTGTAATTTGATTGGTATGTAGGGGTGGGAAATACTGCTGGAACTCAGCAGTGAGGGAGATAAGGTCCCCTGATTTCTGCCTCGACTTTGTAGCTAATGGCATTTTTCCTGATGACGTCTGTGGAATTGGGTCGGCTTTCCGTGTCGAATCCGTCGTTCCCAGAGTTGCAGTTTTGCGATGACTACATTGATATTGTCTGCATAATGGATGGTTTTGCTCTGATGACTCTGCAGTTTCAGGTTGAGTTCATTTAGAGCTTTGAAGATGTTTCCCAAATGAGCCTGAAATCCTGGTATTTTGGTCTTGGTGAGTATTTTTTTTTTTTGGGGGGGAGAGGGCAGGGAAGTCTTCACTTAAATAAGCTCATAGAACCAAAAAAATATTTTGCCTCTGACAGCTAGTGAACTTATGGGTGGAACGGAGTCGGCGATGGGGTAGTGGTGGTGGTGGTTGTGGCGGCGGTGGTGGTTGGTGGTGTGGTGGCGGCGGCGGTGGTGGTTGGTGGTGGTGTGGCGGCGGGGTGGTGGTTGGTGGTGGTGGTGGTGGCGGGCGGTGGTGGTTGGTGGTGGTGTGGCGGCGGCGGTGGTGGTTGGTGGTGGTGGTGGTGGCGGCGGCGGTGGTGGTTGGTGGTGGTGGTGGTGGCGGCGGCGGTGGTGGTTGGTGGTGGTGGTGGCGGCGGCGGCGGTGGTGGTGGTGGCGGCGGTGGTGGTTGGTGTTAATAGTGGTGGCGGTGGCGGTGGCGGCAGCAGCAGCTCTAAGTATGAAAGTAGTGATAGTGAAAAAAGGCAGTGTAATATTAGCGAAGACATAGTAGCAGTCGTAGTAACAGTGGACGTAGTCTACAAGAACAAGAGAAGAGAGGAGCACTGCAGGAAAGATAATGGTCCACGGGGGTAGGACAAAATCCTTGAGGGGCAAAATCCCATAAGACAGAACCCACCAGGCAGAAGACAGGAAGGGTAATGAAAATATAGGAAAGGAGTGACTCGCGAAATTGGAATGACACGATTGCAAACAAACCCAGGTACGGGAAAGGACAAGAGGCAAAGAGAGGAGGAGATAAAGATCAGGTCAAGTTATAATGTTCTGAAGTTTAGGACATTTGACAATGTAATGAGAAAGGAAGGCATCTACATAGGTAAAGCCAGGACTAAGATTCATCTTTGTAATGTTGAGTATAAGAGATGCTTCAAGAAGACAGTGTCCATGAAGGCTAGAAGAAGTTTAGACAGTTAATAGGATGACTGTGATTTCTAACAAGAAAGAAAAGAGCATTGTTTGCGTCGGCAAGGATAACGCTTTTTTTAAAGAACATAAAGGCACAATACAGTGACTGGAACAATTCACAAATAACCCTCACATAGGAGAGAGAAGATTATTACGACGTTTCTGTCCGACTAGGACCATTTACTAGTCATTGGTAAATGGTCAAAGTCGAACTGAAACGTCGTCATAACTTTCTCTCTCTCCTATGAGCAGGTTATTTGTGTTTAATACTTCTTTTGTGCTCTTTAAGTCTGTCAGAAAGAGAGCGGCCAGTTTCTCCAAAGTATTTGAGAGAACAAGAGAAGCAGGAAATGGAGTAGACTCCGGAGGCATCAATGACAGAATCAACATACCGGATAAAAACGAGAAGCTGAGGCAGATTTTCCATGTCGTTGTCTCATATAACTTAATTGCGATGTACTCTGATGAATTTATTTTGGCGATCACTTGATTTTTAAAGTTGTGAGACGTATCAACTATCCATGACTTGACAGTGTCATTAAAAAGCAAGATTTGCTTCAGTTTGTTAACATCATCATCATTGAGGACAGATTTTGCTCCATCAAAGATACATGTTCAATTATGGATTTGTCCAATTGTATGTTCTTTCTAATTCCTGGCTAAATGCAGAATAATTTTATATGACTCCACTGACATCCAGAGAATTTCTCCTTAAAAAATGAGCGGTTCTTTTGAGGTAACCTTGAGTGCAAAAATTTTAACCTGCTGCTTCAGCTGAATGATTTCACAGAATCATTACTCACTGAATATAATACAGACAAGTTGATAAGCAAGACACATGTGCAACAGTTAACTATCTTCAATCCTGCTGTTCAGGTGTAAAGGTTGGGAATAAAGATACCTTATTATTGCATAAGTGTCTTACGTATCATAATAATAAGCACTGAGGAAGCTCTGTACCTTCAGTGTAGGAAAATATATGTCGGATGCAATCTTGCTCGATGCAATCATGCTCAATGCAATCTTTCTGAATGCAATCTTTCTGCATGAAATCCTTCTAGATGCCATCTTCCTGATGCAATCTTTCTTGATGCAGTCTTTCTGGATGCAATCTTCCTGGATGCAATCTTGTTGGATGCAATCTTTCTGGATGTCATCTTCCTGGATGCAATTGTTTTGGATGCAATGTTCTTGGATGCAATGTTCTTGGATGCAATGTTCTGGATGCAATGTTCCTGGATGAAGTCTTCCTGGATGCAATCTTCCCGAATACAATATTACTGGATTGAAATCGTCCTGGATGCAGTCTTCTTATTTCCTGGCATGATGATGAACGACCAGTACAGTGCCTTTTAATTAGGAATACATGAATAAGACCAAGACCATGATCCTGCAGGAGAAAGCACGACTGAGAGAGAACCAGATGTACAAGAGTGTGTTCCTCGATCGGGACAGAACACAAGAGGAAAGGATGTCACTGAAAGAGAGGATACAAAGACGAAAGGAGGAACGAGAGGAAGTGACAAGGAAGAGCGGAGGAACCCAGACCCAAGTAGAAGGGCAGACACACCCACCAGAAATACATACAGAAGGTCTCCAACCACGACAGCCCCAAGGCAACTGTACAATTTAAACCCACATCCACACATCATTCCTCCTGTCCCCACCCCCACCACAAACCCACCCCTACAACAACCCCCACCCCTATGGCCACCTTCTATGGACACTCTGCCCCCACCCCCCATCACAAACTCCAGCCTCACCACAACCTCCCAATATCCCCCCACGACCACAGTTTTAGAAACGAAGTTGATGGTTTGGTACACGAACGCAGATGGAATAACGAATAAATATGAAGAGTGGAACGAAAGAATCGATGAGAAGTCCCCAGACATCATAGCAGTCACAGAAACGAAACTCACTGAGGCAATAACAGACACAATCTTCCCACAGGGATATCAGATCCTGAGGAAAGATAGAAGGAGCAGAGGGGAAGGAGGGGTTGCACTGCTCGTAAGGAACCAATAGAGATTTGAGGAAATGGAAGGCATGGATGCGATTAGGGAAAGGGACTACATAGTAGGTACAATTCAGTCTGGGGAACATAAGATAGTCATTGCAGTGATGTATAACCCACCACAGAACTGAAGGAGGCCAGGAGAGGAATATGAAGAGAACAACAGAACAATGGTGGACACGCTGGTGGAGGTGGCAAGAAGAGCTCATTCAAGCAGAGCAAAGTTACTGGTTATGGGCGACTTCAACCACAGGGAGATCGATTGGGAAAATCTTGAACCACATGGAGGTCCAGAAACATGAGAGCCAATATGATGGATGTGGTACTGGAAAACCTGATGCACCAACATGTCAGGGGCACTACCAGAGAGAGAGAGGAGAGGATGAACCAGCAAGGCTGGACCTTGTGTTCACCCTGAGCAGCTCAGACATTGAGGACATCACATATGAGAAGCCCCTGGGAGCCAGTGGACATATGGTTCTGAGCTTTGAATACATAGTAGAGTTACAAGTGGAGAGGGAAACAGGAGTTGAAAGGGACAAATCAAACTATAAAAGAGGGGACTACACGGGTATGAGGAGCTTCCTGCAAGAGGTTCAGTGGGACAGAGACATGGAAGGAAAGTCCGTAAATGAAATGATGGAATACGTAACAACAAAATGCAAGGAAGCAGAGGAAAAGTTTGTTCCCAAGGGCAACAGAATATATGGGAAGTCCTGGAAGATTCCCTGGTTTATCCAAAGGTGCAGGGAGGCAAAGACTCGGTGTGCTAGAGCATGAAAAAAGTACATAAGGCAAAGGACTCAAGAAAATAAAGAGATTAGTCGTAGAGCTAGAAACGAGTATGCACAGATAAGGAGGGAGGCCCAGCGACAGTACGAAAACGACATAGCATCGAAAGTCAAGTCTGACCCGAAACTGCTGTATAGTCACATTAGGAGGAAGACAACAGTCAAAGACCAGGTGATCAGGCTGAGGAAAGAAGGTGGGGAACTCACAAGAAACAACCAAGTGGTATGTGAGGAGCTCAACACGAGGTTTAAGGAGGTATTCACAGTGGAGGCAGGAAGGACTCTGGGTAGACAGCACAGAGCGGGACACCAACAAGGAATATACCAAGTATTGGATGACATACACACAACTGAGGAGGAGGTGAAGAAGTTGCTCAGGGACCTTGATACCTCAAAGGCGATGGGACCGGACATCTCCCCGTGGGTCCTTAGAGAGGAGCAAAGATGCTGTGTGTGCCATAATCACAATATTCAACACATCCCTTGAAACCGGGCAGCTACCTGAGGTATGGAAGAAGGCAAATGTAGTTCCCATTTTTAAGAAAGGAGACAGAAAAGAGGCACTAAACTGTAGACCAGTGTCACTTATGTGTATAGTGTGCAAAGTCATGGAGAAGATCATCAGGAGGAGATTGGTGGAGCACCTGGAACGGCACAGGATTATAAACGACAACCAGCACGGATTCATGGAAGGCAAATCCTGTGTCACAAACTTTCTGGAGTTCTGTGACAAAGTAACAAAGGTAAGACACGAGAGAGAAGGGTGGGTTGATTGCATTTTCTTGGACTGCAGGAAGGCCTTCAACACAGTTCCTCACATGAGATTAGTGTATCAGCTGGAGGATCAGGCGTGTATAACAGGAAGGGCACTGCAATGGATCAGGGAATACCTGACAGGGAGGCAACAACGGGTCATGGTACGTGATGAGGTATCACAGTGGGCGCCTGTGACGAGCGGGGTCCCGCAGGGGTCAGTCCTAGAACCAGTGATATTCTTGGTATTTGTGAATGACATGACGGACGGGATAGACTCAGAAGTGTCTCTGTTCGCAGATGATGTGAAATTAACGAGGAGAATTAAATCAGATGAGGACCAAGCAGGACTTCAAAGAGATCTGGACATGCTGGACACCTGGTCAGGCAACTGGCTCCTTGAATTTAATCCCGCCAATCAAGTCAGAAGATCGGAAGCAAGACCACAGACAGAGTATAGGCTAGGTGGATAAAGACTGCAAACCTCGCTAAAGGAGAAAGACCTTGGGGTCAGTATAACACCAAGCACGTCTCCGGAAGCTGAATAAGGAATCGTTCAAGACACTGTACACCGTGTACGTCAGGCCCATACTAGAGTATGCAGCACCAGTTTGGAACCCATACCTGGTCAAGCACGTCAAGAAATTAGAGAAAGTGCAAAGGTTTACGAAAAGATTAGTTCCAGAGCTAAGGGGAATGTCCTTATACGAAAGGTTAAGGGAAATCGGCCTGACAACACTGGAGGACAGGAGGGTTAGGGGAGACATGATAACGACATACAAAATACTGCGGGGAATTGACAGGGTAGATAGAGACAGGATGTTCCAGAGAGGGGACACAGAAACAACGGGGCACAATTGGAAGTTGAAGACTCAGATGAGTCAAAGGGATGTTAGGAAGTATTTCTTCAGCCATAGAGTAGCCAGGAAGTGATGTAGTGGAGGCAGGAACCATACATAGCTTTAAGACGAGGTATGATAAAGCTCATGGAGCAGGGAGAGAAGGGACCAAGTAGCGGTCAGTGAAGAGGTGGGGCCAGGAGCTGAGTCTCGACCCCTGCAACCACAATTAGGTGAGTACAAATACGCACACTCTTCACACCACTTTCACACTCACAGACCGGGGCGCGGGGGCGTTGACCTCCGGAACTCTCTCCAGGTAAACACCCACACCAACATAAACCAATCCTACGCTCCACACACTAACATCCACACACCACCTACACACCACCCTAATCTGCACACCACACACCCTAACCTGCACCACATACAATCCACCCTCCCCTGCACACCATCCACATTGCACCCTCACACCACCCTCACCTGCACACCACCCACACACCACCCTCACCTGCACACCACCCACACACCATCCACCCTCACCTGCACATAACCCACGCACCACCCACACACCACCCCACTCCACCCACACACCACCCGCACTCCACCCACACACCACCCTCACCTGTACACCACTCACACACCACCCTCACCTGCACACCACCCACACACCACCCACACACCACCCTCACACCACCCATACAACACCCTCACACCACCCACACACCACCCACCACCCTCACCTACACACCACCCACACACCACCCTCACCACCCTCACACCTCCCACACACCATCCTCACACCACCCACACACCTCCCACACAATACCTTCACACCACCCACACACCTCCCACACAATACCTTCACACCACCCTCACATCACCCACACAATACCCTCACATCACCCACACAATACCCTCACACCACTCACACACAACCCACACACCACCCTCACACCACCCACACATTGTTGTGTGGGTACTTTGGAGATATTGACGGTCGTAGTGAAACACACAAGGCGGTTGGTAACTATATATTGACAAATTCTGTGAGGGAAAGATAACCCAGCCTACCTGTTCGGTTCTATGCCTGTCGACGAAGTGAGAGAGATGCCTCTGGTTGGTGACTCACGTGAGGGGCTCGTGACGTCACAACCAGCTAGGGAGCCTAACTATAATATAGCTGGTATTATGATATACTACACAAGTATATTACAAAGGGATTCAGTAACTACTGACAACACCACTCACACACCACCCATGCACGACCCTCGCACCACCTACACACCACCCTCACACCACACACACACCACCCACACACCACCTACACACCACACAAACACCACCTACTCACCACACACACCACCCACACACCACCCACACACCATCCACACCACCCACACACCATCCACACACCACCCACACACCACCCTCACACCACCCACACACCACCCTCACACCACCCACACACCACCCACACTCCACCCACACTCCACCCACACTCCACCCACACTCCACCCACACTCCACCCACACTCCACCCACACACCACCTGCTCGTCTTTACTACTTACTCTTGACTGTCACAAACGCTGCTTTGGCTATTTCAGCCTCATTTCTTTATTACCCTCCCTGGAATATTAAAATTTCCATCTAGAGGGTCATTCCACCCTCTCTAGGGAGCCCTTGAATTAGATGCATGAGCCATTAAAGAATAAAGCTTTCTCTCTTAATCAAGGATAGAGAACTCTTTTTTTTTGGGGGGGGGGGAAGAGGGGTGATTTTCCGTTCTACTTAAAAATTTTTACAATCCTCTAAGAATATTTTTATTTTGTTTTTTACGAACCTCCAGTATGATCAAAACATCAATAAAATTTGAATAATCAAAGTCAAAATTCAATACAGGAAATTCTAATTATGGAACACCAGCAGTAAGTGTTGGAGACCTATCAGAAGAGGCATTTTCCAGTAACTGATCTGAATCCAACACTTCCAAGGTTTTTAACAGTCTTATTTTAATTTAAAATTTGCATCTAAACCACCTAATTTCATGTGGTGTCATCCTTCTGATGGAATGCGTAAGAGTTAATATTATGAAGCTAATAAGATGAGGCAATCTTTAATTATTGAATAGAAGGTAGTTTTGCAAGTTATTTAATAAAAGTGGCAAACTGGAACTTATGTAGCCCAGTAGAGCGTGAACCTTGTTTCCTCTAAAATACACCAGGGCTAAAAATTTGAATCAGGTTAGAAGAGGCATTCTCCAGTTATTACGGGATTCCAACAATTCCAAGTTATATCAAAATTTAATACATTGACCGTAAAATTTATCAGCCAGTAAATATTGAAGCCCTTCAGAAGAAGTAAACACAAATATATGTATCGTGATGAAATAGAATTCAAAGTGTAACAGCAAGGGGAGACCAGAGACTGCTACAGTGAAAAGTTCTGTTCTCAAAGGCACGAATCTCTCCCTACTTCTCTTCCTTATTCTTAGTTCTGACATAGACAGGGACACCAATCATAGCGCTGTACCATCTTTTGCAGACGATACTAGAATCGAAATGAAAGTGGCATCCAAAGAAATCAAAGCAATCCTCAAAGCTAATATATAATCAAGTCTTCCAGTGGGTCACTGACAACATTGAGGACAAATTTCAGTTATTATTCCGTGGAAGAAGGGAGGAAATAAAACTTGATCAGAACACAAGAATAACTGAAACAACTGAGCAGAACGTAAATCAAATGTGAGAGTCATAGGAGTGATAATGTCAGAACCCCCTTCAAGGAGCACAACAATGGCATTGTCGCAACTGCAAGGAATATGATGGGTTGGATATCCAGAATCTTCAAAACGGAGATGCCAAGCGAAAGATGACTCTTCTGGATACTCGTTCTCTCTAGGATGGAGTATATTTGTTTACTAACAGCCCCATTCACGGCAGGTGAAATAGTTAAGCTGGAAAATGTAAAGATCCTTCACAGCACGTACAAACTCAAGCACCTCATGTACTGGAAGTGCTTAAAGTCCCTAGCACTCTACTCCTTAGAACGAAGGCGAGGAAGATACATCATAATCTACACACGAGGCTTAGCAGAAGGTGCGGGATACCTCCATTGAAAAGTAAGAAGCGAAAAGTACACTGAAAGTGAACTCAATAAGTGTTTTGAGACAACCTCCTAGCTACAGTAGTTGTCTTCAAGAAGGAACTCGACAGATTCATAAAACATTTCCTGGTGAGCTGGGCTGTGTTGAATACGTTGGACTGCGAGGGGCGAGCACTAACAGCTTGATAAATGAGTTAGCAACCAGGTCCTCTCGGACTGGTCTGGTCTGCAGCCTCCAGAAGTTGCTCTAGGTAGACTCGAGGTAGGAAGGAAGATTCTTGTCCTGATAAGCGTTTAACAAGACTGTCTTTCACAGTGGCGCCGCATTCAGGAGTTACTATTCAGTTAACGTCGTAAAGAAGAACAAACAGAGCAGTAAACATTTATCACATTTTGGAGTTGATGTAATTTTACAGCGTAACAGGAAAAGGTTCATGGGATTATTAACATGTCAATTTCATATAAGCCATAAAAGATTTTTGTTCTGTGTGATAATTTGAGAAAGCTTTTCCTGATCGGTATTATACTTTAAAAACTTGCGTATCGTACGTAGGAGGAAGTTTACACTGTACGCAGAGTGCGTATTGACCAAACTGCCAACTTTAAAATGACATGATATTTTATCTGCAAAATTATTTAATATTGCTTCTTCTGAATTGTTTACTTTGTGACTAGTGCGTCTTAAGAGACGGATTATACTAGGATTTATGCAGCGTTTGTACAAATTTGCTAATTTACCAACTCGAATGGGTGATACTGGGTGATAACCAGGGAAAACATCTGATCTGCTTCAAAACTCTTAGTGCAGACGGAGTTGCCTCAGAGGAACCTCTGCAGTGAGTTTAGGTTGTGTTAGTTTTAATTTACCATTTTTTAGCAAATTGGTTAATGTGCATAACTAGAAAAATTAACCCTGATAGGGTTCAAATTTTAAAAGCTTGGACAAAGGGTTCGAAATGATTTTAGACTGGTAGATGCCAATTTACCAGTTCCATTAGAGAAATTGGATAAGCTGAAATATTTGCTGTGAAGCGATAATTTGTGAATATCTAACCCAATCGTCTTCAAAATTTCAATGTTATTAACATGACTAAAGAACTGAGCAAATTCGAATTTAAAGTGCTTTGAGATATTGAGCTTTGTACAGTACCTACATAATTCCTCTTCTGATTGGTTTTGAACGTTCAAAGCTTGTATGGAAGGTTCAAAGCTTGTGTGGAAGGTTCAAAGCTTGTGTGGAAGGTTCAAAGCTTGTGTGGAAGGTTCAAAGCTTGTGTGGAAGGTTCAAAGCTTTTGTGGAAGGTTCAAAGCTTGTATGGATGGTTCAAAGATTGTGTGGAAGGTTCAAAGATTGTATGGAAGGTTCAAAGCTTGTATGTAAGGTTCAAAGCTTGTGTGAAAGGTTCAAAGCTTGTATGGAAGGTTCAAAGCTTGTGTGAAAGGTTCAAAGCTTGTATGGAAGGTTCAAAGCTTGTATGGAAGGTTCAAAGCTTGTATGGAAGGTTCAAAGTTGTATAGAAGGTTCAAAGCTTGTATGGAAGGTTCAAAGCTTTTGTGGAAGGTTCAATGCTTGTATGGAAGGTTCAAAGCTTGTATCGAAGGTTCAAAGCTTGTGTGGAAGGTTCAAAGCTTGTGTGGAAGGTTCAAAGCTTGTATGGAAGGTTCAAAGCTTACATGGAAGGTTCAAAGCTTGAATGGAAGGTTAAAAGCTTGTATGGAAGGTTCAAAGCTTGTGTGGAAGGTTCAAAGCTTGTATGGAAGGTTCAAAGCTTGTATGGAAGGTTCAAAGCTTGTATGGAAGGTTCAAAGCTTGTATGGAAGGTTCAAAGCTTGTATGGAAGGTTCAAAGCTTGTGTGGAAGGTTCAAAGCTTGTATGGAAGGTTAAAAGCTTGTATGGAAGGTTCAAAGATTATATGGAAGGTTCAAAGCTTGTATGGAAGGTTCAAAGCTTGTATAGAAGGTTTAAAGCTTGTATGGAAGGTTCAAAGCTTGTATGGAAGGTTCAAAGCTTGTGTGGAAGGTTCAAAGCTTGTATGGAAGGTTCAAAGCTTGTGTGGAAGGTTCAAATCTTGTATGGAAGGTTTAAAGCTTGTATGGAAGGTTCAAAGCATGTGTGGAAGGTTCAAAGCTTATATGGAAGGTTCAAAGCTTGTATGGAAGGTTCAAAGCTTGTATGGAAGCTTCAAAGCTTGTGTGGAAGGTTAAAAGCTTGTATGGAAGGTTCAAAGCTTGTGTGGAAGGTTCAAAGCTTGTATGGAAGGTTCAAAGCTTGTATGGAAGGTTCAAAGCATGTGTGGAAGGTTCAAAGCTTGTGTGGATGGTTCAAAGCTTGTGTGGAAGGTTCAAAGCTTGTATGGAAAGTTCAAAGCTTGTGTGGAAGATTCAAAGTTTGTATGGAAGGTTCAAACTTGTGTGGAAGTTTCAAAGCTTGTGAGGAAGGTTCAAATCTTGTGTGGAATGTTCAAAGCTTGTGTGGAAGGTTCGAATTTGGTTTAGGATGTGTAGACGACTATATTAAGTTTTTATTGAGAAACTGCTTCACATACCCTGCTTCACACACCCTGCTTCACACACCCTGCTTCACACACAGTGCTTCACACACAGTGCTTCACACACAGTGCTTCACACACCCTGCTTCACACACCCTGCTTCACACACCCTGCTTCACACACCCTGCTTCACACACCCTGCTTCACACACCCTGCTTCACACACAGTGCTTCACACACAGTGCTTCACACACAGTGCTTCACACACGGCGACTGGCAAACCTAAGATTAGCGTTCCGTTACCTTAACAAGGAATCGTTCAAGACACTGTACACCGTGTACGTCAGGCCCATACTAGAATATGCAGCACCAGTCTGGAACCCACACCTGGTCAAGCACGTAAAGAAACTAGAGAAAGTGCAAAGGTTTGCGACAAGGTTAGTTCCACAACTCAGGGGTCTGTCCTATGAAGAAAGGTTGAGGGAAATAGGACTAACAACACTGGAGGAAAGAAGGGTCAGAGGAGACATGATAACGACATACAAAATACTGCGGGTAATTGACAAGGTAGACAGTGACAGGATGTTCCAGAGAGGGAACACAGAAACAAGGGGACACAACTGGAAGCTGAAGACTCAGATGAGTCAAAGGGATGTTAGGAAGCATTTCTTCAGCCACAGAGTAGTCAGGAAGTGGAATAGTCTAGAGAAAGATATAGTGGAGGCAGGAACCATACATAGTTTTAAGACGAGGTATGATAAAGCTCATGGAGCAGGGAGAGCAGAGACCCAGTAGCGGACAGCGAAGAGGCGGGGCCAGGAGCTGAGTCTCGACCCCTGCAACCACAATTATGTGAGTACAATTATGTGAGTACAGTGTTTCACACACAGTGCTTCATACACAGTGCTTCACACACCCTGCTTCACACACCTTGCTTCACACACCCTGCTTCACACATTGCTTCACACACCCTGCTTCACACACCTGCTTCACACACCCTGCTTCACACACCTTGCTTCACACACCCTGCTTCACACACCTGCTTCACACACCTGCTTCACACACCTGCTTCACACATCCTGCTTCACACATCCTGCTTCACACACCCTGCTTCACACACCTGCTTCACATACCCTGTTCTACACATCCTGCGTCACACATTACTCATTGTTTCATCTGCTTCACTCTTCTGTACTCTCACCAGCATTATTTCTTCCCTGACAGCTGTCTGACACCACCTGTCTAATGTGCCTCACGCCTCCTGTCTTACACATGCGACTTCACAACTATCTCAGATATCCTGATTCCCACCCGTTTCACACCTCTCTCGAACCTCATTTCTCAAGAATGGTATACAATACCGACAAGATGAAAATTAAGACACATGTGCAACATCTGGGTGTCTTTATTGCAGACGTTTCGTCATCCAGTGGCTTTATCAATGCAAATTCTAGGACATAATTTAAAGACAGTAGAACTATATACAAAAGATAAGGTAATCAGTCCCTCAACCTTGGAGTTGGTGTGAAGAACACCGTAGTTGTGAAGAATCTGGAGCACAGGCAAGAAGTCTGGCACTCATATACTGGCACCAGCCATCTTGCCTGTGCTCCAGATTCTTCACGACTACGGTGCTCTTCACACCAACTGCAAAGTGAGGGACTAATTAAATCATCTTTTGCTTATAGTTCTACTGTCTTCAAATTATGTATTGATAAAACCACTGGATGGCGAAACGTCTACAATAAAGATACCCAGATGTTGCACATGTGTCTTAATTTTTACCTCATTTCTCAAGCCTCCTGTCTCACTCCTTACCACATCTCTTGTCTCTTCCCTGCTTTCTATCTTTCAAATGTTATCTCACACCTCATGCCTCAAACCTTCTATCTCTTTCTGCATCACACCTCCTGCCTTTCATTCCTGCCTTCCAGGACTTTTCACACCTTTAGTGTCAAAGCTCCTGTTTTACACCTCAGTGTTCTGCTTCCTGCCACATTCTTTCCCTTAGAAACACATGACTACTTCTCTAGCGATGTACACTGTAGTTACTGTGAATATTTTCCTAGATATATTAACTTGTATTATCGTTCAAAGAGAGAACAA
Organism: Cherax destructor; assembly: GCA_009830355.1. Lineage (NCBI taxonomy): Eukaryota > Metazoa > Arthropoda > Malacostraca > Decapoda > Parastacidae > Cherax > Cherax destructor. The sequence goes on along the minus strand of WNWK01001623.1, from coordinate 56,885 downwards.
TATTCAGTGTTTACATTATTTTACGGATACTCAATGATTATATTAATTTGTGTAAATTAATTTATTGGTATTACTGTGTTCGTTAGGATGCATATTTGTCTATGTTAAATTGGCTTGTAGTGTGTTGTAGAATTCATAGACTGACAGCTTGTCAAGGTATACTGGAGAATTCCACCTACCAGTGACTATGCCCTCGTCTGCTACCCGTCCCTATCAGCTGTCGCCTATTTAAGGTCAAGCCTCTTTACCTGTTCTTCAGAATCTCCACACCTACGGTGCTGAGCACACTAACTCCAAGGCCGAGGGACTGATTACCTCATCTTTTATATATAGTTCTACTCTCTTCAGATTATGTTCTAGAATTTTGTATTGATAAAGCCACTGGATGGCGAAACGTCTATTATAAAGATATTATAAAGAGAACAACACATGCGAGTAGGCCGCCAGTAGTGTCTGGCTGACGTTGCCATAATTTTTGAGATGTTATCAGCCATGTGTGAGTTGCATTCATTATGCTTTGTTCTGGATTTTAGATTCAATTAATGTCATAAACCCGAAAACCGTGACTTGAACAATACAGAAATAATCCACATATATAAAAGACTTATTACGACGTTTCGGTCCTACTTGGACCATTTACAAGTTACGCCAACACACGAAGGTGAGGGAGCCATGATATATATATAGGAAAATTGGCCGCTCTCTTTCTAACAGATTTAAAGAGCGCAAAAGAAATGTTAGTCTTGCAGACACCAATAATGCTTTTTTCTGTCATGTTAGAGATAACAGTCATCCTACTGACATGTCCTCTGCTAAAGCTGTCTACTCTTCTAACCTTCACAGACGCCGTCTTATTATCCCTTATACACAACTTTTCTAATATGGATCTTAGTCGTGGCTTTGTCTCTGTAGATGCCTTTCTTTCTCATTACATTGTTAAATGGTCCAATCTTCAGAACTCTCGTGACTTCACCTGATCTTCTCTTCTCTCCTCCCAACCTCTTATCTTTCCTGTTTTCTTTGTCTTCCTTTCTTCTGCCTAGGTGTGTTCTGTCTTTGTTTCCTCCCTGTGTTTTTGTTCCCACCAATGTTGCCCATTAGCTCTCCTGCAGTGCTCCTTTTTCTTGTCCGTAGACTTTAGTCCAATTCTACTACTACTACTACTACTACTACTACTATTTATTGCTGCGCTTCACTCTTCTTTCTGTCTACCACTACTCTCTCTTCTTACAACTACTTCTACTACTTCTCTTCCACTACTTCTCCACTTCTTTCTTCTCCTCTCTGTTCCGTCCATGTCCTCCCCTCTCCTATATATACTGGCTCCCTCACTTTCGTGTGTTACTGTGACTTGTAAATGGTTCAAGTAGGACCGAAACGTCGTCATAAGTTGCCCTCTCCTATGTGTGGGTCCGTGCCATGGATCCACCGGGCACGGACCTATGATGGGACGCAGAATGGGCACCAGAGTGTTGTTTATCGTCTCCACCAGAAGCTCGAAGCGGATCTGATAGCCTTCACACATCTTCTCCGATTTACGTACAAATGTAACACTACTGAAAGGTTTAGTCTGTCTTTGAATTCCTCCCTTTAGACATGAGAGGCTTTCACTGTATTACCTGAACTCACTTGTCTATAAATTGTTTACAGATTCACATTACGCGTTCTTGAAAAATAAAACACTATCAGATAGAATAATTTTTGATATGCACAGAAACTGTATTCATTCAAGAGTCCATCTTCACTGTCATAATTGTAATGTGTCTTAGATGTGATATTCTTAAAAATGTAATGCGAATATATTATTAATTTGCATAGTCAGTCATTACTACATAATATTTAATGTTAATGTAAATCAAGTTATTGGAAACATTGATACTCGAGTCTGAGAAATCTTCATGGACTTTCCATTCAAATTATTTTCCATTTCACTTTTACTTAATATGAAAACTGATTTCCCTAGACACTTTGATAATACTAAATATTTTTAATACTCTACTTGACTTTTTACGTTCACCTTTACTGGATCAATGTCTTCAGTTTTACGTGTATTGAAACACTAAGACAGGAAGTTGTAAAAATAATCAGGAAGGTCAAACTTAATATTGAGTGGTATGCAGGAGTCAACATTATTGCCAGCACAATGGCTAGTTATAAGGCGCAGAAAGTGGAAGTGTTATTGCCAACAACTCTGGTCTCGTAATACCTCACACTTCCCTCAATGTTATACGTTCTACCTACCTGGAGTCTCCCTGGAGGTTGCTCCAAGGGTCAACGCCCCCACGGCCCAGCCTTTGCCAAGGCATCCGGTGTATCAGGGCCTGATCAACCAGGCTGTTACTGTTCGCCGCACGCAATCCAACATACAAGCCACAGCCCAGCTGATCGGGAACTGACTTTAGCTATCTGTCCAGTTCCCTCTTGAAGGCAACCAGGGGTCTATTGGTAATTTTCCTTATGCGTGGTGGAAGGCTGTTGAACAGTTTTGAGCCCCGGATGCTTATTGTGTTTTCTCTTAGTGTACTCATGTCAACGCTATTTTTTATTAGTGGTATGTTGCATCGTCTGCTTAGCCTTTTACTTTCGTAGGGAGTGATTTCTGTGTACAGATTTGAGACCAGTACCTCCAGGGTTTTCAGGTGTAGATTATGATGTATCGTTCAGATATTCTCAGTAATTAAAGTGCGATTTCAACTGTCTTGAATGGGGCTGTTAGTGTACAGCAGTATTTCAGCCTAGATAAAACAAGTGACTTAAAATGGGTCAATATTGACAGAGTATCTCTTGTTTTGAAAGTTCTCATTATCTATCCTACCATTTTCCTCGCAGGTGTGATAGTGACACTGTTGTGATCCTTGAAGGTAAAATCCTCTGACGTTAACACTCGTAAGTCCTTCACATTAGGTTTTCGCTTATTGTGTGGTTAGAATTTGTAGAATACTCCGTTCTAGCTATTATTTCTTCAGGTTTTCCATAACGGAGTAACTGAAATTTGTCCTTCTTGAACATAATGTTGCTTTCCGCGGGAGATTTGGCAACTTAGTTTATATCCGCTTGGAAATATACGGTGTCCTCAATAGATGACATTCTCATGCAGATTCTAGTATCGTCTGCAAAAGAAGACACAAAGCTCTGGATTACATCTCTGTCTGTGTGTTGTGTTGGTTAGAAAGTTGAAGATCTGTCTTCCCACTTTTCAAGTCATTACTTTAGGTACACATTTTGTTAGTTGTTACAACATGATCACACTTGTTGAAGGCTTTTGCAAAGTCTGTGCATACTGCATCTGCATTCTGTTTGTCCTTCAGTGCATCCAAGACAATGTCATAGTTGTCCAGTAGTTGCGAGTGGCAGGAGCGACTTGCTCTAAACCCGTGTTGACCTGGGTTGTGCAACTGTTCACGGTCATGTCTAGAACTGTAAACATATGACCACGTATTTAGATGTACATATTCTCAATATATGCATAAGTATACAACTGTGCATGCATTCATACACAAAAAATTGCATATGTAAATATACTTATGCATTCATAGGCACACAAATACATAAACATGTATACATTTGAAAGTGTACATACGTCATACGCAAAAACACTTTCAAATTTTGTGTTTTGCTGTACTGGTATTTTTGACCACTCTCCACTATAAGGCTATAATAATTATTTATTCATTCAATGCGCTGGTTAAACACATATTTTTCTTTCCTGTTTATTGAAACTACTGTTATTCATCTTATTAATTTCTATCTTCTTTCATTTATCTTTTCCATCGAATTATCCGTCTTTCTTCTTTCCTTCCCTTTCTTCCTTCCTTTCATCCATGCACTCTTCCTTCATCTTACTACTGAGCTTTGTGGCATACATTAGACTGTCAGATGGAAGAGTATCAGCAGCCAGGCTCTTAGTGTTGAGTATACCCAGGCCAGGAGGGGGCTGTTTTCTACTCCATCTAGCCAGCCATTACTGCCTTCCTCAGTCAGAGATCAATAGCGACTCTGATTCCTACTGCAGGTATAACTAGGCAGTGGTAAGCAACTTCCTGAAGCAGGTATAACTAGACACAGTGGTAGGCAGCTTCCTGCTGTAGGTATAACAAAGACAGTGGTAGGCAGCTTCCTGCTGTAGGTATAACTAGAGGCAGTGGTAGGCAACTTCCTCTTGTAGGTATAACTAGAAACAGGGGTAGGCAGCTTCCTGCTGTATGTATAACTAGAGACAGTGGTAGGCAGCTTCCTGCTGTAGGTATAACTAGTGACAGGGGTAGGCAGTTTCCTGCTGTAGGTATAATTAGAGACAGTGGTAGGCAGCTTCCTGCTGTATGTATAACTAGAGACAGTGGTAGGCAGCTTCCTGCTGTATTTATAACTAGAGACAGTGGTAGGCAGCTTCCTGCTGTAGGTATAACTAGTGACAGGGGTAGGCAGTTTCCTGCTGTAGGTATAATTAGAGACAGTGGTAGGCAGCTTCCTGCTGTATGTATAACTAGAGACAGTGGTAGGCAGCTTCCTGCTGTAGGTATAACTAGAGACAGTGGTAGGCAGTTTCCTGCTGTAGGTATAACTAGTGACAGGGTAGGCAGCTTCCTGCTGTAGAATTAGAGACATGGTAGGCAGTCCTGCTGTATGTATAACTAGAGACAGTGGTAGGCAGCTTCCTGCTGTATTTATAACTAGAGACAGGGTAGGCACCTTCCTGCTGTAGGTATAACTTGAGACAGTGGTAGACAGTTTCCTTCTGTAGGTGTAACTAGATACAGTGGTAGGCAGCTTCATGCTGTAGGTATAACTTGAGACAGTGGTAGACAGTTTCCTGCTGTAGGTATAACTAGATACAGTGGTAGGCAGCTTCCTGCTGTAGGTATAACTAAAGACAGTGGTAGGCAGCTTTCTGCTGTAGCTATAACTAGAAACAGTGGTAGGCAGCTTCCTGCTGTAGGTATAACTAGAGACAGGGGTAGGCAGCTTCCTGCTGTAGGTATAACTAGAGACAGGGGTAGGCAGCTTCCTGCTGTAGGTATAACTAGAGACAGGGGTAGGCAACTTCCTGCTGTAGGTATAACTAGAGACAGGCGTAGGCAGCTTCCTGCTGTAGGTATAACTAGAGACAGGGTAGGCAGCCTCCTGCTGCAGGTGTAACTAGAGACAGTGGGATGCAGCTGCGTGCCGCAGGTATAACTAGAAACAGTGACATGCAGCTTCCTGCTACAGAGAATACTAAACAGTTGCTGGTTCCTTCTGCTAATATTATAAGAATCAGGCTGAGTTTTTCTGCAGGCATCATCTGATACACAGATGACTTTCTGCAGCAGGCAACACAAGAGCGAGACACATGTTTTATAATGCCTGCGGGGATAATTAAAGACACAGGCACCCTTCTGCTGCAGGCATCGATAATATGAGGCAGATATAACTAGAGTCGGCAACACTGTCCTACCGCAGGCATCAGTAAATAAATACACATGCAGCTTCTTAATGCAGGCATCACTAACATTAAGGTAGGCTTCTGCTGCAGGGGTCGCTGGAGTCTAGAACAGGAAGCTTTCTTCTGCTCGCATTACTAAACACGGGCAGCTTCCTGTTAACATAAGGCATCGTTAGTCATGACTGCAGCTTCTTTCTAAAGGAATGAATAGTCAGGCAGCTAGATATACGTAGCTTCCTGCTGCAGAAAACATTAGAAATACAGGAGGCCGACTTGATGGCGCAGATATTAGACAGGCAGCTTCGTGCTTCATGGATCAATAGAAACAGGCAATGTCCTGTTGTATGAGAAGAGCCAGGCACATCATAAAAATCTTTGAAAGAGTGCTAAGAAGCTATATTGCAAACCACTTTGATTCCCAAAAACTGCACAATCCAGGTCAACATGGGTTCAGAGCAGGTCTCTCCTGCCTCTCGCAACTACTGGATCACTATGATATAGTCTTGGATGCACTGGAATAAAAACAGAATGCAGATACACAGAATTTGCAAAAGCCTTCAACAAGTGTGATCATGGCGTAATAGCGCACAAAATACGTGCTAAAGGGATAACTGGCAAAGTGGGGAGATGGATCTTCAACTTTCTAACCAATCGAACACAAAGAGTAGTGGTAAACAGAGTTAAATCGAAAGCTGCCATAGTGAAAAGCTCTGTTCCACAAGGAACAGTACTCGACCCTATCCTGTTCCTCATCCTCATATCAGACATGGACAGAGATGTATTCCACAGCACAGTATCATCCTTTGCAGACGATACTAGGATCTGCATGAGACTGTCATCTATTGAGGACACGGTTAACTTCCAAGAAGATATAAACCAAGTTTTCCAATGGGCAACGGAAAACAATATGATGTTCAGTGAAGATAAATTCCAACTACTCGTTATGGAAAACTGGAGGAGATAATAAAACTGAGTATACTACAATCTCTGATTATACAATAGAGCGGAAACATAATGAGGGACCTGAGAGCAGTAATGTCTGAGGATCTCACTTTCAAGGATCACAACAGTGCCACGATCACAACTGCAAAGAAAATGATAGAATGGATAATGAGAACGTTCAAAACAAGAGATACCAAGTCAATGATGATCATTTTCAAATCACTTGTTCTCTCTAGGCTGGAATATTGCTGTACATTAACATCTCCGTCCAAAGCAGGTGAAATTGCAGATCTAGAGAATGTAGAGAAAACATTTATTGCACATATAACTTCTATCAAACACCACAACTACTGGGAACGATTGGAAGCACTTGATTTGTACTCACTGGAACGTAGGCGAGAGAGATATATAATCTACACTTGGAAAATCCTAGAAGGAATGGTCCCTAATTTGCACACATAAATCACTCCCTACGAAAGTAAAAGACTTGGCAGGCGATGCAAAATACCTCCAATGAAAAGTAGGTGCGCCATTGGTACACTAAGAGAAAACACCATAAGTGTCCGGGAGTCAAGACTGTTCATCAGCCTCCCACCAGGCATAAGGGGAATTAACAATGGACCCCTGGATGCCTTCAAGAGGGAACTGGACAGATACCTAAAGTCGGTGCCGGATCGGCCGGGCTGTGGTTCGTACGTAGGACTACGTGCGGCCAGCAGTAACAGCCTGGTTCATCAGACCCTGATGCACCGGGAGACCTGGTCGTTGACCGGGTCGCGGGGGCATTGATCCCAGAATACCCTCCAGGTAGACTCCAGGCAGGTAGGCAGCTGCCACCTGCGAGAAACTCTAGTGATTGATGCAGACAGCTTTCAGAATCTTGAGAAATAGATGCAGTCAGCTTCCTGTTTTAGGTATCTCTAAGGAGTATGAAAGATGCTTACTCTTTCAGGCACCAATAGAGACAGGCAACTTTCTGTGGCAGGAACAAAACAGAGACAAATCAGCTTCCTGCTAAAAGCACCACTAGAGACAGAGACGGGCAGTTTCCTGCTGCACTAAAGACAGATGCAGGCTTCAGTAGACAAAGGCAGTTTCCTGCTGCAGTATCATTAAAAACAGATGCAGGCATCACTATACACAGGCAGCTTTCTCAAGGGGCATCACTCAAGGCAAAGACAGTAGTTTCCTGATAAAGATATCACTAGTGGAAAAAATTGTCATTTTCTTGCCTCAGGCAGCACTACCGTAGAGTCAGAGACCACGACTGGCTGCTGCATGGATGCTGAGAGACAGCGTCTTGTAGCTGGGACAAGCAGTTTCCTGCTGCAAGCTTCAGTAGAGTTAGAGACACGCAGTATCATGCCGTAGGCATTACAAGAGACAAGGATAATTTTCTCCTGCAGCATCGTTTGTGACAGTCAGCTTTTTGCTGCATGCATCGGTTGAGATGGAGGAGGCTAGCGTGATTCTTCAAGAATCACAAGAGACATGCAGCTTCAAGCTGCATATAATCCAGAAAAAGGCAGCTTCCCGCTACAAACATCACTAGTGACAAAAGCAAACAGTTTCCTATGCATTTATTTCTAGAAAAAGAAATAGGACAGTATTCTTCCTGTACTGGCGTCTGTAGAGACAAGAAACTGCTTCCTGCTGCAAGCATCAGTTGAGGAAGAGGTAGGCAGCTTCCTGCTGCAGGCATCACTAGAGACAGACTACATCCTTGAAGAGATAACTAGACAAAAAGACCGCTGTCTTCCAATCGAAGGCATTCGTAGATTTGGAGACAGGCCACAACCTGCTGCAATGTTCACCGGAGACAGTAAACATTTGTTGAAAATTGATACACTCCGGCCACTGGACGATCCGGGTAAAGGTATCCCCGTATTGCAAGCTCAGTCCCCTGTACGTCAGTGCACGTGAAGAGAATAGTGCGGGTTGCAGCATAAGTTTCTAAAGCTGTTAGATATTAGCAGCGAAGATGTGAAGTGAACCAAAAGACGTATTGACAAATTATCACATGGACACTAATATAAAAATTTCTTCAATAAAAGTGACAAATTTGGACATACACAAACAAATAAAAAATAAATCAAACCTTCCACTCTTCCATTCCTATGTTATCATATCTGCCATCATTCTACGTCGTTCATGAGTGCATTTTAAATGTTCGCTTTTGATTTGGATGCTCTTCTGAATCTCTTGATTCATCGAGACAGGTCCTGAACACACGCTTCAAGGCCAAGGGTTTGAAATGCATTTATATTTGGCGTATAGAAATGTCCACGGGGAAAGATCGAAGCATAGAAAACAACTTCGCTTGGATGAAATGTTCAAAAAGTTAGCGAAGAATGAGCGTCACAGTAGTAGGCCTACATTTGAAAATTCTCTGGCTTGAACTCCAAGTACCTCAGATGTCCCCAGATGTACCTTATTGTCTACTGTCTTCTGTACATAATTCTACAATGCTGCTGGACTTAATACTTCATCTTAGACTGTCTTCTGCATACGTCTCTTGGATTGTATTGATAAAGCCATTGGTTGGTGAAACTTCTACAAATTCAAGAAATTCAAGACTAATTCATCATTCAGAAGTCTAATTCATCAACTTGTCGGCATTGTTTATAATTGTTCTACTGATTCTGAATCTTTTATTCGGTTTATTTTGAGTCATCAGCGAATTTATTCAAGCCTACAGTTATTCACTGTTTCAAATCGTTAACATAAATTATGAAGAACGAAGGAAACCGAGAACGGCAGGCCAGGGTTCGACCCCACGACACACTGTCCCGCCTCAAGAGACAACACAATGTACATGTCAACTTATCCACTCAGCCATTGATCCTACAAAGTTCACGCACCCAGCAGAGCTAGATGATGTTCGTGATCCGAGGACACTCATGGCAGTGGTATGCCCAAGGATTAATTTCAACCTCCTCATGTTTGAATACCCGCCTCCACAAGCAGTCTATGTAGCAATGAAACCACGAGTGTCCTCGGATCACGAACAACACCTAGATCTACTGGGTGTGTGATCTTTGTAGGATCGATGGCTGAGTGGATAAGGTGACATGTACATTGTGTTGTATCTTGAGGCGGGACAATGTGTCGTGGGATCGAACCCTGGTCTGCCGCAGTTTGGTAAATGATTTAAAACCCCTCTTTCTCTCCATCTCTCCCTCTCTTTCTCTCCACCTCCACCCCAACCTCCTTTATCCCTCTTTCTCTCAATCTCTTTCTCTTTTTTTCTCCACCACCCTCTCTCTCTCTTCATCTACCCCTCGTTCTCTCCACCTCTCTCTATCTCTCTACCCCTCGTCTTCCACCTCTCTCATCTCTACCCTGTTCTCTCCACTCTCTATCTCTTACCCTCGTTCTCTCCACCTCTCTATTCTCTACCCCTCGTTCTCTCCACCTCTCTCTATCTCTCTACCCCTCGTTCTCTCCACCTCTCTCTATCTCTCTACCCCTCGTTCTCTCCACCTCTCTCTATCTCTCTACCCCTTGTTCTCTCCACCTCTATCTCTCTACCACTCTCTTCCCAGACCTCTCTCTCTCTCTCTTATTCTCCATATCTCTATCTACTACTCTCTTCCTATCTGTTTCACACATATACACACACACACATACACACACACATACACATGCACACAGGCCAATTGACACCTCACTGTGACTTGATACTACCCTTCCCATTCCTTTCCTTACACCTCTCACTCTCTTTCCTCTCTCCCTTTTCTCTTCCTCTCCCTCCCCCATTCACCCTCTCTTTTCCTTCCACTCTCCCACCCTCCCTTTCCCCTTTCTCTCCCTCTAGCCCTCTTCCCGCTCTTCCTCGTCCTCCCCATCACTCTTCCTGTCCCCCTCCCTCCACCCTCTTCCAATATCTCTCCCCCTTACAACTTCCCACCCCCCACCTCCTTTATCCCTCTATCCCTCTTTCTCTCCACCTCTCTCTCTCTCTCTCTTCCTCTATCCCTCTTTCTCTCCACCTCTCCCTCTTTCTCTCCACCTCCACTCCCCACCACCCACCTCGTTTATCCCTCTTTCTCTTTCTCCCCACCTCTCTCTCTCTCTTTCTCTCATCTTTTTCTCTCTTTCCATCGCTTTCTCTCTCTCTCTCTCTTCCACTCTCTTCCTGCCCAACACACACACACACACACACACACACACACACACACACACACACACATCACACATCTGGACAGGCTGCAAGCCTGGTCCAGCAATTGGCTCCTGGAGTTCAACCCCACCAAGTGCAAAGTCATGAAGATTGGGGAAGGGCAAAGAAGACCCCAGACGGAGTACAGTCTAGGAGGCCAGAGATTACAAACTTGACTCAAGGAAAAGGATCTTGGGATGAGTTTAACACCAGGCACATCTCCTGAGGTGCACATCAACCATATGCTGCAGCATATGGGCGCCTAGCAAACCTAAGAATAGCATTCCGACATCTCAATAAGGAATCGTTCAGGACCCTGTACACCGTGTTTGTCAGGCCTTATTGGAGTATGCAGCACCAGTTTCGAACCCACACCTAGCCAAGCATGTAAGGAAATTATAGGAATTGCAAAAATTCAACAAGACTAGTCCCGGAGGTAAGGGGCATTTCGTACTAGGACAGGAGAGATAAGGAGGATATGATAACGACATAAAATACTGAGAGGTATTGACAAGGTGGACAGAGACAGGATGTTGCAGAAGATGGAACACAGCAACAAGGGGTCACAATTGGAAGTTGAAACTCAGATGGATCACAGGGATGTTAGGAAGTATTTCTTCAGTCACAGAGTTGTCAGGAAGTGGAATAGTCTGAGAAGTGATATAGTGGAGGCAGGATCCATACATAGCTTTAAGAAGAAGTATGATAAAGCTCGTGGAGCAGAAAGAATGACCTAGTAGCGACCAGTAAATAGGCGGGGCCAGGAGCTGTAAATCAACCCCTGCAACCACAACTAGGTGAGTACAACTAGGCGAGTACAAACACACACACACACGAGCGCGCGCGCGTGCACATAATACAATCACACACGGGAGACTTAATATGTTCCGTACCCAAATTTCTCATTTCTGTGCGCTAGAGAATTTGATTTGTGATATTGTTGGAGGAATGGGAACAGAATGAAGGAGACGCTCCAACTGATCCCTGGATTGAAAATCTGATGGCGATAATTTCAGAGATGCTTCCTCGGGAAATGTGGAGGACTGAAGTTGCCCACCAGTATCATACATATATGTGCAGAAATTAAATGGTTTTGTAACAATTTTGACATAAGTCTATGCATGAAATGCCTACCTTATGTTTACACATGTAATCTACATACATGCAGAAATGTATTATTTAATATGAATAGACAATAAGATATCCAGCAGACCGCTGACTGATAGGTAATTTATCTTAAACGTAATTGAATTTTAATTTTTTTCAGGGTACCTAATCACAACAATAAATTATGTTTGATATATGCAAGGAGAGAGGAATTAATTATCTTTGGCTTTAAACGTAACAGAGCTCTTTAATTTTGTATATAGGAAATCCTAACTACAATAGTTCTGATTTATAATATACAAAACTGGATTAATAATAAATCTCACCAGATGTGAACCATTATTTTTCAGAAAATGAGTCATGCCTTTTATGTACTCTTCTGAAACTGAAGAAAATAATGGATCGTATTAATTACAAAGATTTTTACAGTCTTCTTCCCAATCTCTTCCAGTTTATATACTTTGTGTAGTTTAACAGCCAAATATAAACAAAATATATGATTCATGTGAGATGTGGTTGTCGGTGATTATGTCAGGTTTTGTGTTACATGACAGTGACTACACTTTAATTGATGTCAGGAGAAATAAATTGTTTCTTCTGTCTCGGGTTGAGTCACGTGATGACTCTCACAGTTTTTAATCCTTTGACTCAGGTTTTCTCGAGAGCTTGTTAGGTCATCAAATAAATGAATCGTTATTACATATCAAGATCTACAGAGCATATAAAACAGTCAGAATTAGACACAAGTACAAAATCTGGGTATCTTAATTCCACTGACTTCTAATTATGTCCATGAATTTGTTTTGATAAAGCCACTGGATGGCGAAACGTGTACAATAAAAATACCTAGATGTTGCACATGTGTCTAATTCTTTATCTTGTCGGTACTGTGTACCATACATATACAACATAAAAAGTCAACAACTGACTTAAGTCAGATGCAACATCTACGTCATAAAAATAGATTTAATAAGAGAAAGTACGAGTGAAACACTTCAGACCAAAAGGCTCTCTGCCATTTTTGGACACCTGTATACCTCTGTAGGAAAGATCTTTCAATGTCAGATCATTCTAAGACGGTAAAACATTTATTGCTATCGTCAATGTTCATGAGAGCCTTACTTGGTAATAGTAAGAAAATTGATGAGATTGCTGCTATATTATTGTACTAAAATGTTATTTATCATTTCATATAAGCAGGTGAGAACAATCTATTTTAACTCTTTTACAAACACGGTCTACCTTATAAATATTATGAATATATTTATTACATTCTGGGAAGCTTGCGTATATATACCAGGATGTTAAAATCTCATTCATTACTTTTGGTACTGCAAGCTCATTTAAATCTTTGATAATGAAAAATGCACTGCAGTTCTTTGCTGGTATTGTGTATAGACTGTCCCGCATGGATTGTGATTAATTTCATCTTGGTCAGAATGATAAACGATTGTAATCGAAAAAAAAAAATATTTAGCTTCTTAAAGCCGCACAGGTTGCTGATGTTATCTCTGAACATTTAAGTATGAACTCAAAGCATTTTAATTGTGATCATGTAAAGTCATTTGATTTTTATAATATATACACTGATCGAGAAATAGCTAAATCTGTGTTGGATAAGACCCTTAATGCAAGCTATAGGCTCTTAAACTTGTTTGGCTATTAGTCGATATCATAACCAGTTAAGTAAGCCTCAATATTTAAAGAGAATTCATACTCTGTCATAATTGGGAATTTAGACAAGGTGAGTGGTCATGGGTCAAGAAATGCTGGGTTGGCGAGTACACCAGTCGTTTGGCTTACTTTGGGAGTTTTAGATTATGCACTTACTAACATTGCATACTCAATAAATATGGAAGAGCACTCTCGTGTTTTAGAAGTAAAGTTGGGAGTTGTAAAGAAAGATCCAATTCTCGTAGACGAAACAGGAAATGAAAAAAATAGTAAGGACAGAAATTTCGAATAGTGTAACAAGGAGTATAAGGTATCTGGTAGTAATAAATGGACAGATGTTTGCAGTAATCATGGAAAGAGGCCGGCGAAATCTAGTGGCCCCCAAAAAATATGGAAACTGAAATTTAAGAAAGATGAAGAATGGAAACAGCTTTGCTGCTCTTCAAGATAAGTATAAAGTTACTGACAGTATAGAAGGTAAATCTTCAACTAGTAAAGATGAGAACAGTCTCATTATTTGAGATTCTCTAACGAATTCAAAAATGCGAAACACAGGGTGTTTTCCTGGTGTTGGTGTAGAAGGTAAAGTTAACGTCATATCAATAAAAATAACTCCAGTATCTGCCTAGTTATTGGTGATACTTACGTTAGGTCTTATAAATATAAGACAGCTCTAGAATTAATATGGTGAAAAAGAAGAATAGTGATTATATGTAGCATTTTCTGGAGGAGAAGAAGAGAGGGCTGTGAATGAATGTCTAGAATAAGTGGTGAAAATTTCTCAATAAAGTAGAACTGAAAGAATATTGTAATAACTTTCACATATAACTGCATAATTCTCTTTTGCAAAGATGATATATATGCGAGTGATTGGCTGCATCTCTCTCTTGATCAAGAGTGACAGCATTAGCCATTTTCGTCGAGAAGGGCCGATGTTGAATTGTTTTGGACTTAAAACTGAGAAAAGACAGAGTTATGTGTGTTTTTGGAGAACGAAGGAGTCGCAGTACTATGGAAGAAAAAAAGTATTAGGATTTATAAAAATTAAAAAAACAATAGGTATAATATAGTTATTGATAAACACAAAGAAAGAGAGAGAGATAAGATAGGGGAGGAAAAACCTCCAAAACATCTGCATTATGAATAGTTGGTGAGAGAGAAAACAAGACGAACCGCATGTGTTGGAAACATATTTACCTTCAAGGACTGACACCTGGTTAATCTGACAAATAGTGACATGTCAATTGAATATCTTGAGTACAAATTATTCCAAGGAGAGTGGAATGGGGTGGGGATGTGATTATATATATATATATATATATATATATATATATATATATATATATATATATATATATTATAATATAATATAAATTCGATATAAGTCACAATGAACGATTATCAATTAATAAACAGAAGAACGGACGAGAGTCGAACCGTTGTCCAGAATGGTAGCAGGTCCAGCTCTCTGGGTTATGAAGTTTCTATTAAAAAAGTTTCACAGACTTTTGAATAATGGTTTTGTTTGAAACTTGGTTGGGTAATCATTGTAATAGCTGATTTTTGCTGTTTAACTAGAGGGTTTTATGTGATTAGCTGTTGCAGATATTCAAGCACAGATACCATATGTGAGGTAGGGTTAGATTCGTGAGGAGTAGTGTGAGGAATGTTGCTTTAGGAACATATGCAGTGTTGAATTACAGTTGCAGTCCAGGTGAATATCTAAGAAATTTCCTTCGTTTTGTCTTGGTATGTGAGAATTGTGTACTTTTACGTTGAACTTTGTATTTTTAGCTTTATTCCCTAACAACATGTCCAAGGTCTTGTCGGTATTGAGAGTAAGTTCGATGGTGGTCTTCCAGGTATAAATCCTTATAAGCTTGTCGTTGACCGTATTGTTAAGGACAACTAGATCAGGATTAGATATGGATGTTGTGTCATCTGCCAATAGGACTGTGTTAGGTTCCTGGGAGGTATTAGGTAGGTCAAGTATATACAAGAGAAATAATAGTGGGTCAATGACTCTTCCCTACGGCACCCCCATGTTCATAATTTGGGTTGCTGATGTAGGATTTTATGGAAGTAAGAGCATGAAATCTGATTGCATGATGTGATAGTTTCAGCAGTTAAATATTGTGATTTACGGTGTCAAAAAGCTTTTCTTAGATCAATACAGAGGCTCATTGGATATTCGTTATTTTCTGGAGGTAAACAGTTAGAATGTAGCATCTTTAAGGTAGCATCATTAGTACTTTTCTTGGCCTGAAGCCAAATTGTCAAGGGTTAGGAATATTTTGTTTAGTTATAAATGCATATATTCGTCCTTTGTTATATTTTCAGAGATTCGATAATAAAGGCAAGTTAGAGAATGGTCTGTTGTTAATATCAGCTGGGTCTCCACTTTTATGGACTGGTATAACTCGCTCAAGCTTAAATATATATGGGCAAGTTTAGGTTTCAAAAGATTTATTAATGCGACTTGCAATAATATGCGATAACTCATGGTCAGCTCTCTCATATAAAAAATGGCTGAATATTCGCTTTATTACCTGACTTGTTTTAAAGTGCTTTTAGTATTGAAGTTACTTCAGTATGAATTACTCAGAACAGGTAGAGGGTGCCTTGGTAAATGTCATTGTGAAAATCACTCACCTGAGCACTGGAGTTTGGGATTTTCCAGACAAGGTTAGTCCCTGTGTAGATGTTAGGAGTGTTGTACCAGCAGTATGGATGGCAGATTCGTTTGGTCTGGTCAGTACAATTTTTTTGTTCCTGGCAATTTTGCGCGAGTCCAGAATATGTGACCTTATTTTCCAGGTCTTTTGAATATTACCCTTAAATTCTTTGAACCACTCTGCATAGTAACTTCGTTAACATATCTTTATAATCATGGTAGAGTTAATGTATGCTCTTTGTCTTGTTCTTCGAGAATTAAGCACATTCCATATTGTTTTTCACAGGAATGTTTCTGTTGGGGTTTTTAAGGAGCAATGTTAGTAATAGAGACTGAACTTTCTGATGGTTAGCTTCGACACTTCAAATTCAAAATTCAAATTCTTTATTTCAAGTAATATGCAGGGTGGGGTGTAATTATAGTAATGTACATTTTATGAATTAGATATTAGAAGATGGCCAATAATATACCTAGGTATGCCTAGGCTTTTCAGGCAGTCTTATGATAGGTCTTACTCAATAGTGACACAATGATTATACTGATAGTAAGGTTAGGTAATTGTAGGTAATTATTAGATAATTGTAGGTAATTGTTAGGTATTGTAGTGAGTGAATGTCATTATTGTTGTCGAATTTTCTTTGCCAATCAGTGTGCTTATTGACTTGATAAAATTATTCATTGATACCTCAACATTGACCCTGAACGAAATGTTATTGGTATCAATAGATAATTAGGATAAGATGTTAACGATTATGTCAGCTATTAGAAAAGCTGTTATTTTTGTCCATATATATAGTCTAGGAAAGATGCAGATGTGTCAGTAATACCTGTGGGTTTCTTTATTATGGGTGTTTGTAGGTCTGTAGATAGCACTTATTGCTATTGTTGGTGTAAATTGAGTAAATATGTATTGCTGTATTGATCTTAGGTCCATGCTGAATTTATGCACAGCTTCTCTGGCATATTATAATACTGTACCGCCTCACTTTTGATTTGGTCTGCAGTTATGGATGGCTGTCAGTGTCCAGGTAATGCATAAATATCTATTGTATCATGCTTTAGAGAGATTCTGTGAGAATAATTATAGTCAGGTTCGTATTTTGATGCTATGATGTCATCATGGTGTTTACTCAGAGATTATGGTATTGTAACAGAAAACTGAGCTGTTCTTGTTGTTACTAAATATTGTGCTTGACTAGTTGTGTAGTGTGTTCAGTCTTGGTTTGTTGTAAGCTGATTATTGTAGAGATATGAGAGGAAGTTAACGTCTGGATTTATATTATCATTCATGTGCAATACTTATAGAAAATAATGGAAACAGCTTTTATCAAATATACTCAAGAAACAGTACTGGTTCAATTCCTACACCTTCTCCAGGACAATAACTTATAGTTTCATTAATGTTAAGCATTCCTTGATCCAGTGAAGGGCTTTCTCTATTATTCATGCCTGCACATCTAACTCTTGTCCCGGTCCCTTGTGGGTCATTGTATCGAATGCTTCTTGAAGTCTAAAAATAGCAATCCACCCATCTCTCCCTCTCTCTCTCTCTCTCTCTCTCTCTCTCTCTCTCTCTCTCTCTCTCTCTCTCTCTCTCTCTCTCTCTCGTGCCTAACTTTCCTTACTATGTCATAGAACTGTAGCAGACTTGCTACCGTGTTGGTCGTTGTTTATGAATTCCTTTCTTTCCAGGTGTTCCGCTACACTTCCATAATCTGCATAATCTTGTATATCTTACCTGTCAGTGAGGCTTGTCTGTAATCCAACGCCACCTGTCTGTCCTCTGTTTTAAATACTCTGAATACATTCGCTGTTTCCAGACATCTGACAGCTGCCCTGTTTCAATTAATTTGTTGGAAAACTGCTATTTGTTCACAGTTCCACCTCTCCTACTCGCAGGACCCATGAAGAGATGTCTAGTTCCATTTCCTTTGAGTTATCTAGCTTTCTAAGCAGCTTCTTTATGTATATTGTGTCTGGTACTAGTCACTGAATTCTCCCTCTTAGACTCTCTGGCAATATCCACAGCCTCAAGGGGAATGCTTCCCTAAACCTTTTGTTCAGCTTCTTACAGGATTTCTGATAATTCATAGTGAGCTCCCTCCATACTTCACCCTTATTACCTGATCCATCACGGATGTCTTCTGTCTGATACGGCTGCATATCAACGTTGGTTCAGATTTAGATTTTGCAGCTGCGTGAGACTGAATAGTCGTTCAGTCTCTCCTCTTCTTACCCATATGCATACTCGTTTCTGGCTCTTTAGTGCACTTCCTTATTCTCGAGCTTTCTTTTGCTTTTTATATTTTTTCCACGCTGGATGAACCATAGGTTCATTTTGTCATTCTCTGGATGAACCATAGGCTCATTTTGTCTTCCTCTGACGAACCATAGGCTCATTTTGTCGCCCTCTCGACGAACCATAGGCTCTTTTTTTTCTCCCTCTCGACAAGCCATAGGCTCATTTTGTCTTCCTCTGAACGAGCCATGGTCTCATTTTGTCTTCCTCTGGACGAGCCATGGGCTCATTTTGTCTTCCTCTGGACGAGCCATGGTCTCATTTTGTCTTCCTCTGGACGAGCCATGGGCTCATTTTGTTCTTTCTTATGCTGCCTCTGCTGCTGGGTAGGAATTTCTTTTCGGTCCTCCGGAACTTCCAGCTACACACTCCATCATTTCATTCACTGTCTTCTCGTCTAGCTCTATTTCCCATGGCACTCTGCTTAGGAATTGCCTCATGCCATCATAGTCTCCTCTTCTGAAGTCAGGTTTCTTTCTTCATCCTGAGTATTTGTCTCCAAGTTCACTCCCTCAAGGAATTCGAACTTCAGCAGTGTGTGTGCGTGTGTGCCTGTGTGTGTGTGTACTCACCTAGTTGTACTCACCTAGTTGTGGTTGCAGGGGTCGATTCATAGCTCCTGGCCCCGCCTCTTCACTGGGTCACTCTCCCTGCACCATGAGCTTTATACCCACCCCAAGATCTTTTTCCTTGATTGAGGTTTGAGGTGTGTGTGTGTGTGTGTGTGTGTGTGTGTGTGTGTGTGTGTGTGTGTTAGTTACCATTTTGTCCTAGGCACATGTCAATTAGACACTAGGCCTGTTGTATGTATGTGTGTGTGTATGTGTATGTAAGGAAACACTTCGAAATGTTTCTGCCCCACCGGGAATTGAACCCGGCCCCTCCGTGCGTGAAGCAAGAGCTTTACCCACTAGTGTGTGTGTGTGTGTGTGTGTCACTGATCGCTACTTTTTCCTCTCTCTCCCTGCTCCATGAGCTTTATCGTACCTCGTCTTAAAACTATGTATGGTTCCTGCCTCCACTACGTCACTTGCCAGACTATTCCACTTCCTGACAACTCTATGATTAAAGAAATACTTCCTAACATCCCTTTGACTTATCTGCGTCTTCTACTTCCAATTGTGGACCCTTGTTTCTGAGTCCCATCTCTGGAACATCCTGTCTCTGTCCACCTTATCAATTCCTCGCAGTATTTTGTATGTCGTTATTATGTCTCCCCTAATCCTCCTGTCCTCCAGTGTCGTCAGGCTAATTTCCCTTAACCTTTCTTCGTAGAGCATTCCTCTTAGCTCTGGAACTAGTCTTCTTGCAAACCACTGCACTTCCTCAAATTTCATGACTTTGCATTAGGAGGGGTTAAATTCGAGGAGCCAGTTGCTGGACCAGGCTTGTAGCTTGTCCAGGTACCTTTGTAGTCCTGCCTGATCCTCTTCCTATTTAATTCTCCTCATTAAGTTCACATCATCTGCAAACAGGGGCACTTCTGAGTCTATCTCTTCCGCCATATCGTTCACATATACCAAAAATAGCACTGGTTCTAGGACTGACCCCTGTGAAACCCTGCTTGTCACAGGCGCCCTCTCTGATACCTCGTCACCTACCATGACTCGTTGTTGCCTCCCTGTCAGTTATTCTCTGATACATTGCAGTGCCCTTCCTGTTATACGTGCCTGATCCTCTAACTTTTGCACTAATCTCTTGTGAGGAACTGTGTCGAAGGCTTTCTTGCAGTGTCTTACTTCTGTTACCTTATTATAAAACTCCCGTAGGTTTGTGACTCAGGATTTTCCTTCCCTGAAACCTTGCTAGTTGTCGTTTATAAGCTTTCTCCTTTCTAGTTGCTCCACCACCCTTCTCCTGATAATCTTCTCCATGACTTTGCATACTATACACGTCATTGACACAGGTCTGTAGTTTAGTGCCTCATGTCTGTCTCCTTTCTTAAAAATGGGGACTACATTTGCCGTCTTCCATACCTCAGGTAGTTGCTCAGTTTCAATGGATGTGTTGAAAATTGTTGTTAGTGGCACACACAGTGTCTCTGCTCCCTCTCTAATTACCCACGGAGAGATGTCCGGTCCCACCGCCTTTGAGGTATCAAGTTCACTTAGAAGCTACTTCACCTCCTCCTCGGTTGTGTGTATTTCATTCAGCATTTGTTGGTATATCCCTTGTTGGTGTGCCCCCCTATTCTGATTTCCCTGAGTCCTTTCTGTCTCCACGGTAAATACTTCCTTAAATCTCGTGTGTGTGTGTGTGTGTGTGTGTGTGTACTCACCTAATTGTACTCACCTAATTGTGGTTGCAGGGGTCGAGACTCAGCTCCTGGCCCCGCCTCTGCGCTGCCAGCTACTGTGTGTGTGTGTGTGTGTGTGTGTGTGTGTGTGTTTTTGTGTGTGTGTGTGTGAAATTATTTTAAACAGTGTTATGGTAGGCTTTTCCCAGTAAATATCATTTTATTACCAGCTCCTGGATCTAATTGATTAAAAGAATCTAATGGATTTTCTAATTTACTATTTACTATTAAACTGCAGTCGATATACCAAGACGTCTCTGAGACTGTTTATCCCTTGGCCAACCTTTCTATATTAACTTTAATTAACGTTTGATTACGACCAACTCGCAGGCCGAGTGTGAAGGGAACTTAATCTTTGATCAATTGGACTATTAATGTTTTGCCCTCGTACTAAATGAGAATTTAGTTCTGATCAAACAGACTATTAATGTTGGTAAAGTAATATCATGGCACTTCCCAACTTCATGATATGAGATGTGAGTCTAAAATGGTGCTGGTTACCCCAAGATGCGTCTGACATATGTTTATAGTGCACAGTAAATACATCTTGTTAAGGTTCCTGAAAGCCACATTTATGTTTGTCTCGCGTTTGTTGTTGCCGGTATCCGGTTGATGTGTGTCTCAAGTGATATGCTATGTTTATTCTGAGGTCCTGTGTGTGTGTTTGTATGTGTATATGTGTGTGTGTGTGTGTGAGCGTGTGTGAACACACATATAGGGTTGCAAGGGTCGATTCCCAGCCCCTGCCCCGACCTGTCTATAGCCAAATTCACTCCCTCTTGGGCTCTGTCCTACCTACCCTTACACCTGCCTGTGGAACCTGCCGACACCGCCTCTTCGTCGAAGCTTTTAACTTTCAGCTTTGTCCCGGTTACCTGCTACTCTCCTCCTCCAGCCTTTCCTTGTCTACTCTATCAATTCCTCTGAGTAATAAAATGTTATCTTATGAACCACCTTATTAACTTCCCAGAGGCAAGACTTATTATCCGTCGCAGCGGATTACATTTATAATCCGCAGTAATAGCAACAGCCAACTACATTAATTAAAACTCTAAATCATTCACAATCTCTGAAGTTTCATCGATGTTTATTCTCTCAATACCTGATACTGTGATCACCTAACTTCACTTACTCGGTTGGCTACTCACAAGTAACTTCATGACATTGTGCTTTCACCTAAGTATATCTCCCTAACCCCTACAAATACCTATGTCTCTGTGTTGACGAAACATCTCTGTGTGTGTTGTATTTACATTGAGGCGATATACCTGCCACCTTGTTGAGCCCCAGGTCTCTCCAGGAGTGAGGTCTGCTGCCTTTGTTGCCCCGAGACTATACTCAGTGTCTGCTCTTCTTGCAACTTACACAAATTTCATAGCCTTTCATTTCATGAGAATAAATTTCAGCAACAAATTATCTTTCCCATCTTGTTATTCGTTCTGGTATATTTCTAGACTTTTCCCTTCTTTATCTGGTTTTATTCTGGCTATTATTCTTATATCAGCAAGCAGGGATAAATCTTACGTTTATCTCAAATTTCATTTACATAAACCAGAAGCAGAGTTGTCCTAATGTCGATCACTGCAGAACTCTCCTTTTGTTACTCTTTTTTTCCCGGACAATCACTCTTTGCTTCTTTTCCTTATTGTATTATTTCATCCACTGGAGAATGTTCCTTGTTATTGTTGCCTCCACCTTAAAATTTTGCCCCAGCAAGGTAGCAAATGCTTTCTTGAAGTCTAGGAAAATGCTCTCCATCCTCCTCTCTCCGTTATCACTTCCGGTATTTTGTCATAAAACTTCATTAAGTTTGTAAGACAAGATTTTCTGTCTCTAAAGAAGAATTAAAAGTCCTGATTCCGTGGCTGGAAGAATACACAAATAACCTGCACTTAGCAAAATGAAACTTATGGCCACGTTTCGGTCCGACTTGGACCATTAATAAATTACTCCGAAACGAGAATGAAAGGCTTGCCGGGTCACCTAATGGACCACACCCGAGCCTGGACCATACCGGCGAACCACTCGTCGAAAGGAGGCTATAATATATATATATATATAGAGAGGGGCGGGGAATTTTGTCCTACCCTGTGAGCCAGTAGCTATTCAGTAGTGCTCCTCTCTTCTACTGATGTTATGGACTACCTCCATTATTACTACTACTACATTATCTCTTCATTAATGCTACACTCTGTGCCATTATTTTCACCCTATTTTCCACCACTACATGTGGTTGAATTTTCTACCAGCTCTTGATCGTCACTAGGATGGGGTGAAGAACAAGACAACCTCACTAAGGAGTGAAAGGTGAAAGGGGAGTAAGTAACCAGATTCTTCCCCTTCTTACTCCTCTCCTCGTGAGAGACCTAGTGTAATATTGCATTACTTGACCTATGAGTTCTTAATGGCTCATTATAGATTTCATCCTGTTCAAACTAGGATCTTCATTTAATCAGTGTCTAATGTGTCTGACATTGCCACTGGCTTAGACCATTAAGGTTTCATACCATTTGCCTAATATGACAACCTTTCTGCCCAGTGCCCGACCTAGAGGCATTTTTCAAATGGACGGCAGTGGGCGGTTAGCTCTCATAGTGAGGCCTTGTTGAAGCGAGACACATCATGTAGCAGGTGTTAGGACCTCTACGAGGGCCTTAACAATATTGTGGTCATCAGCAAATTAAATGACCGTAGTACAGAGACTAGAAAACCCTATGAAGTGATAACTGGATCCTAAAGTTACAACACATTCACTAGGGCGTAGAAGAAACGTGACCTCGTGTTACCGTGTACGACGACCGCCCAACACAGCGACCACCCCAGGATGACCTTGTAGCTCACCAGTGTGAATCTCCGCACCTGTAGAGATTAGGTAGTGGTAGGCTCCTTAGTGTGGGCAGTGGTATCTCCTTCATTAACTTGGTCTCATAACCATAGGGTCACGAGGCAAAACACACGAGGCGACGTCCAGAAGCTGACTACCCTGGGTAGTCAGGAATATCTGAGAGACTTAGAGTTAAGAGAGGGGTAGCAATAATGTTGGAGGATCAGTTATGGAAGGAGAAGAGGGAATATTAATGTTTAAATTCAAGAATTATGTGGATTAAAATAAGGGTCGGATGCGAAAAGTGGGTTATAATAAGTGTGTATGCACCAGGTGAAGAGAGGAGTGTAGAGGAGAGAGAGAGATTAGGAGAGAGTGTTTACTAACTTTAGAACTAAGTGAGAGAGAGTAACTGTGGTAGGGGATCTAAATTCTAAAGTGGGAGAAATGGTTTAAGAAAGTGTGGTAGGTAAGTTTGGGTGCCAGGTGTAAATGATAATAGGGCATCTGATTTAACTTTGTATAGAAAGGGGTCTGGTTAAGGTAATACATATTTTAAGAAAACAAGGATGAGTATACAAAATATGATATAGGGCATAATGACAGTAGTTTGTTGGACTATGAACTGGTAGATAAAACACTGAGGGGCAGACTTCAGGATGTTCATGTTTATAGAGGGGCCACAGATATATCAGATAACTTTTAGTTGTAGCTACAGTGAGAGTAAAAGGTAGATTGGATACAAGGAAAATGGAAGCAGTAAGTAAGAGAGAGGTGAAGGTTTATAAGCTAAAGGAGGAGGCAGTTAGGGTAAGATATAAACAATTATTGAAATAAAGATGGGCTAATGAGAGTATAGGTAATGAGGCTGAAGAGGTATGGGATAGATTTAAGAATGTAGTGCTAGAGTGTTCAGCAGAAGTTTGTGGTTACAGAGAAGTGGGTGCGGGAGGGAAGAAGAGCGATTGGTAGATGATGAGGTGAAGAGAGTAATATAAGAGAAAAACTTAGCATATGAGAGGTTTTTACAAAGTGGAAGCGATACAAGGAATGAGGAGTACATAGAGAAAAACAGAGGTTAAGAGAGTGGCGAAGGAATGTAAAAGGAGATCAAATGAGAGAGTGGGTGAGATGTCGACAATAAGAAAAAAAATTAGAGTGTGATTAATAAGTTCAGAAACCATAGGGAACGAATGGATATGACATTTTAAACCAGGAGAGGAGAGTTGTTAGATGGAGAGTTAGAGGTGTCGAGAAGATGGAGGGAATATTTTGAGGAATTGTTAAATGTTGATGAAGACAGAGAAACTGTGATTTCGTGTATTGGGCCCAGGTATAACATCTGGTAGGAGTGAGGAAGAGCCAGGTGTGAGTGTGGGGGATATGCATGAGGCAGTATTTAAAATGATAGGGGTTGAGCAGCTGGTATTGAAAGGATAAAGACAAATGTTAAAAGCCGGTGGGTATATAGTTTTGGAGTGGTTAGTGCTTTTATTTAATAATTGTATGGAAGGTATCTAGAGATTGGCAGAGAGTATGCATAGTATAAAGGCAAAGGGGGTAAAAGAGAGTGTAACAATTATATGGGAATTAGCCTGTTGAGTATATCTGGTGAAGTGTATGGTAGAGTTATTATTGAAAGAATTAAGAGGAAGACAGAGAGCAGGATTGCACATGAACGAAGAGGCTTTAAGAAGGATAAGGGGTTGTGTAGACCAAATGTTTACAGTGAAACATATAGGTGAACAGTATTTGAATAAGAGTAAAGAGGTTTTTGTGGCATATGTGGATTTGGAAAAGGCGTATGATAGGGTGGATCGGGGGCAATGTGGCAGATGTTGCAAATGGATGGAACAGGAGGTAGGTTTCTGAAAGCAGTGAAGAGTTTTTAGGATAGTGAGATTATTTCCCTGTAAAAGTAGGCCTTAGACAGGGATGTGTGATGTCACTATGGTTGTTTAATATATTTATAGATGGGATTGTAAGGGAAGTGAATGCTTGGGTGTTGGCAAGAGGTCTGGAATTAAAATATAAAGAATCTAAAACAAAGTAGGAGTTGTCACAGATGCTTTTTGCTGATGATACTGTGCTTTTGGGAGATTCCGAAGAGAAGCTGAAGAGGTTGGTGGATGAGTTTGGTAGGGTATGTAAAAGAAGAAAATTAAAAGTGAACATAGGAAAGAGTAAGGTGATGAGGATAAAAAAATTAGGTAATGAAAGATTGGATATCAGATTGGAGGGATGGATTATGGAGGAAGTGAATGTATTCAGATATTTGGGAGTGGACTTGTCAGCAGATGGGTCTATGAAAGATGAGGTGAATCATAGAACAAATGAGAGGAAAAAGTGAGTTGTGCACTGAGGAGTCTGTGAAGATAAAGAACTTTATCCATGGAACAAGAGAAGGGAATGTATGAGAGTATAGTTATACCAACTCTCTTATATGGGTATGAAGCATTGGCGGTGAATGTTGCAACAAGGAGAAGGCTGGAGGCAGTGGAGATGTCATGTCTGAGGGCTACATGTGGAGTAAATATAATGCAGAGAATCCGTAGTTTGGAAGTGAGGGAGGTGTGGGGTGATTAGAAGAGGGCTGGCAAAGAGCTGTTGAGGTGGTTCGGATATTTAGAGAGGATGAAACGAAACAGAATGACTTGGAGAGCGTATAAATTTGGAATGGAGTTAAGGCAGGGTAGGGATCGGTCTAGGAAAGGTTGGCAGGAAGAGGTAAAGAGGTTTTGTGTGCGAGGGGTTCGGACTTCGGGCAACACGTTAGATAGGAACATGCGGAGATAAATGGCTTTTAGGACTTGATGTGCCGTTGGATTGTGAGCAAGGTAACATTTATGAAGGGATTCAGGGAAACCAGCAGGCTGAACTGGAGTCCTGGAGATGGGAAGTACGGTGCCTGCTCTCTGAACGTGTTGATAAGTTGAACTTATATAACTGTATTGTAGGCGCGCCTCTCGTAAGACTGATAGAGTGAATGATGGTGGTCACCCTGCTTTGTTGGGAAACAGCCGATGTGTTAATAAAAGTAATATATATATATATATATATATATATATATATATATATATATATATATATATATATATATATATATATTTGTGTGTGTGTGTGTGTGCCGAATAGGTAAAATTGGTCAATTAATAAGAGCTCATTTAAAATTAGGTTCTTTCTAAAATTTTCTATTATACGTTCAAATATAGATTTTTTTCATTTATATTAACGTAAAAATAAATAATCTTGTACCAAAAGAACCTTAGAAAACTTACTTAACCTTATTATAACAAGCGCAATTTAATTTACCGTAATCCAACTAATAATATTTTAGTTATGTTTACAATAGTTTAATAAACAAACACAATGAAATAAATTTTTTCGTTAGGTTCAGAATGATTTTTGCGAAATTATTGCATACACAAATTTTCGCTTGCCTTATTCGGCAAGAAGAGCTCTAACCAACACCATCTAATGTCCTTGGATCACGGTACAACACCTGGCTCTACTGGATGCCTGATTCTTGTAGGATTGTATGGTCCCGTGGGTTTGAGCATCGTGGAATTTTCGCTTACCATGAGACGGGCTCAAACAACATGGGTTCGATCCCACCACGGTGAGTTACCCGCTAGGGGTTGTTATTGATTACCATTCTGCTCAGGGCTAAAGTTGACAATACCCGATATAATACCTGGCTTTGCTGCGAAGGCATTTAGAAGTACACTCAAACCCGGGAAGTAGAATGAGAGAAATCAAAAAGAAATATTATATATATATATATATATATATATATATATATATATATATATATATATATGTTCCTCTTCACAGAGTCGTGCGATGTTACGCTACTGTGAGGTGTTGTCTTTGTTAGTGTGATGTGACTGTGAGGTGTATTCTGCCCCTTTATAAACCTTGTCATGTTTCCTTTTATAGTTCCTTGATAATGTGAGTAGTCACGAAAGCGCTTGGAATTCTCTATTTTTCATAGTGGTTGTCTTGCATATATATATATATATATATATAATATATATATATATATATATACATATATATATATATATATATATATATATAAAACTTTATTTCAAGACAAAATACATTGACAAGAATACAATAGGGAGTAAAACAACATAGATAACAACTTAGAGCTGCATGTCAAATACTTCGTCCAGCTCCCCGACAGTGGGCCACGTGCCCAGAATGCTGCAGGCATTTCCCATCTGGATCGCAACACTGAGTCTCTGAAAGAGGAAGCTGGCCGCCTTGTGATCCTTGGTTTCTATGATGAGTTTTTCACCCAGCTCTTTGAGAAACTTTAGAGCACACTTGCCCCATGCTCCAAGGGTCTCCGACCCTATTGGGATGAAGTTATTGCAAGGGGAAGGCTTTCATATTTGCCAGTCTTCTGGGTATCCCTGTGGCTGCCAGCTCCACCCCTTTCGGTTACAGAGTATGGCAAGTAGGTGTCTGCCATTGTGGCAGCACAGGTGTAGTCCCAAGCAATCTGCTTACCATCCTTCCAGGGTAGCATAGTGGCTCCATAAGGACGCTTTTGACTTCCACCAGACCTCTGCACTTGGAGTTCCCGTTGAGCTGGGCAACGGGCTGTGGAGGCTTTCTTTATGATGTCATTGACCTCCTTATGTCTAGCATACTTCCCTTCTGATGTGTGACACACGAGACCATGAAGTCCGAATTGATCAGCCGTCACCCTGCCGCAAATACACCTATGTTCGGTGAGTATGGGGGCGGCTAAGCGAAGAGCAACACCAATCCGAATGGCCTGTGGGTCGAGTCGAGTCCCCAGAGAGGAATTGGGAACAGCTAGAAGGAAATCTCCTGAGTGTTGTGCCTTCACCGCTAGGAGATGAGCTTTGTCCTTTCCTGAAGCGTTGGTGAGCATTGTGTTGGCAATTTTTTCCATGATCGGTTTGTCCCAGTGGGACTGTTTGTGCTCTTTGGGAGGAGCTGGTCTACTGGAGGAATCTGCAAGGGTGTCCCACCGCTCGGCTGCTTCAATGAACCTGGGGTCTTGAGCTCCCACCACACCTCTGAAGCGTTCGGGGACAATCTTCTTGACTAATCCACAGGCCAAACACGATGACAGAAATGCAGGTAAAGTCGCACTGGGAGGGTTGCCTGCTCCCTTTGCCGATCCTCTATTGACAGATTCATTGCTTTCTTAAAGGTTGATCTCAGGTGTGCGTCATACTCATCAAGTGTTGGGTTGTCAAAAGAGGGTGCGCACCTCAAGTAAGTGAGTCTTGGCATAGTAAGACACCTTGTGAGGAGATACAGGGCATCATGGGCATCAAGATCACTTATTCTCTCCTCCATTCTTTTCAGGTCATTCACTTTGTCCATGAGGACCGTGTCGATGGCCTGGTGACCCAGCAGTGCTCCCGTTTGGTGTACTAGCCTCCACAAGTAGTATATATCGTATTGTAACCACGAACGAATGGTATTTAATCAATAACAACACTGCAACTAGCCGTGGGATCGTACCCGTGTTGTTTTAGCAAGTCTCATGGTGAGCGAAAATTATATATATATATATATATATATATATATATATATATATATATATATATATATATATGGCTAGAATTCGCAAGAGCAGGCGAAATATTCACAAACACTGATCTCTGGCCAAAGGAGACTCGAACCTACGAACCTTGTAACAAGGTACGCAATGCTTTATCAACCGTACCACACTGGACCAATACCTTGGCGCCCAGCTCACGCTAGATGTTTGTGAATATTTCGCCTGCTCTTGCGAATTCCTAGCATTGTAAAAATCTCTAGTTGGTCGCTGCATGCAGGGGATGAGATGAAAAGCTGCATGCCACCTGCCTAAAAGCTGGCTGCCTTGGATCAACGTCTAGCGTGAGCTGGGCGCCATGGTATTGGACCAGTGTGGAACGGTCGGTAAGCACTGCATACCTTGTTACAAGGTTAGTAGGTTCGAGTCTCCTTCGGCCAGAGATCAGTGTATATATATATATATATATATATATATATATATATATATATATATATATATATATATATATATATATATATAAATACACTGCACTAGCCAGGGTCGAACCCATGATGCTTTGCCCGCCTCATGGTGAGCGAAAACACATGACGCTCTAGTCCACTGAACCACACAATCCTTAAGATTCCTACTGGATGCGCTACTCTTAAGGATTGTGTGGTTCAGTGGACTAGAGCGTCATGTGTTTTCGCTCACCATGAGGTGGGCCAAAGCATCATGGGTTCGACCCCAGGCTAGTGCAGTGTAGTTATTGATCAATACCACTCGTTCGTGGTGTTTGAGGGGGTTCGAGTCTCAGCTGTCTGTTCCGCCTCTTAAATCACAATAGATGGATTTATTTCTTCCTGGACTGGTCTGCCTCTATCATGCCTGCTCTTGAAACTGTATATTATGTTTACTTGTACAAGTTCCTCATCTTTCTCATTTTGGTCACTTACTCCTGAACCTCGAGAGTGAAAAAGTTTTCCCTTACATTCCTCTGGCTCATCCGTCACTTAGCTTCCATTTACGACTCTCGCGCTTTCTCAGTACCTCTCATTTCAAATAGTCTGTCTATATCTGTTTTATCAAATATTCTCAGCATCTCATTTGTCGTAATCCTGTCTCTCCAACACTTTTTCTTTTCTAAAATCATCAAGTTCAGTTCCTTGAGTCTACATAATTCAATCCCATCAGCTCTGGGCCTAGATTTTTTTTTTTTTTTTGCAAACCTCTGGACTTTTTTGAGATGTGGAGAGAAAAGAAGGAAATGAGGAAATTCCAGTGGGAGTAAGGGTAGAAGAAAGAACATGGAAGAGAGCTGGAGCATTAGCATAGTTTAGAATGGAGACGGTAGAATCTGGGATAAAAGGGGAAAGGGGGGTATCCTGTATCCTTATCTGGTTGCTGGTAAGCACTTCTTGCTTTTCTGGTTGTGATGGCTTTGCTCCTCCTCCCTTGTTAATGTGGTTGCCTCTCACGTTATTGTACTCTCTTCCCACCTCACCTTAGTAGATTTTGTCTCCTTGTGTGTTCGATCCTTCTGTATAATTATTCCCTCATATTTTTTTTTTTTATTTCCCTAGGATTGTTTTCGTGTTTAGTAGCTGGTTCTCTAGCACACGAGACAACTTGGCAATATGTAGCCACAATTGTTTATGAACTTGACACCTGGTGGCTGACTCAAGGAGGGAACAAGGACCCCAATCCCAATTACACACTTTGGAGGTAAGTCTGAAAACTTCAGTAGCAGTGCTTAGCCTTTCCCAGTTCAGCTAGACGTAACCCCAACTCTCAGGTGTGCCTAGCATGTGAGACCACTTCTATTATTTTTGCATTTATCTCCACTGCTGCTGCTTTCTTGCCTCACTCACTCACTTTTGTCACACATAACAGGTAGAAGCAGTTGTCCTGATCGATAGATCGCCTTCAACTTCTCACTTTATAATGTTTATCGCAAGTATTGTTACCACAGTTCACTGACATATTTGAAATTTTTCGCTAACTAATTATAATTCCAGAACACTTTACACTAATACCTCTAAAAGAAAGAAACGCATGTATTGCAGGATAATCCCTTGAAAAGCAGCATGAAGCGCCAACTAACTAAAGAATGAGTGGCATGGTGAGTCGTTCCCCTCGTGTGTGTGTGTACTCACCTAATTGTGGTTTCAGGTGTCGATTCATAGCTCCTAGCCCCGCATCTTCACTGGTCGCTACTAGCTCACTCTTCTTGCTCCATGAGCTTTATCATACCTCTTCTTAAAGCTATGTATGGATCCTGCCTCCACTACATCACTTCTCAGACTATTCCACTTCCTGACAACTCTTTGACTGAAGAAATACTTCATAACATCCCTGTGATTCATCTGAGTCTTTAACTTCCAACTGTGGCCCCTTGTTGTTGTGTCCCATCTTTGTAACATCCTGTCTCTGTCCACTTTGTCGATTTCTCTAAGTATTTATATGTCGTTATCATATCCCCACTATCTCTCCTGTCCTCCAGTGTCGTAAGGTCGATTTCCTTAACCTCTCCTCGTAGGACATCCCCCTTAGCTCCAGGATTAGTCTTGCTGCAAACCTTTGCACTTTCTCTAGTTTCCTTACATGCTTGGTTAGGTGTCGGTTCCAAACTGGTGCTGCATACGTACACGGTGCACAGGGTTCTGAATGATTCCTTATTAAGATGTCGGAATGTTGTTCTTAGGTTTGTTAGGTGCCCGTATACTGCAGTAGTTATTTGGTTGATGTGTGCCTCAGGAGATGGGTCCAGTGTTACACTCACCCAAAGATCCTTTACCTTGAGTGAGGTTTGTAGTCTCTGCCCCCCTAGACTGTACTCCGTCTGCGGTCTTCTTTGCCCTTCCAAAATCTTCATGACTTTGCACTTGGTGAGGTTGAACTCCAGGAGCCCGTTTCTAGACCAGGCCTGCAGCCTGTCCAGATCCCTTCGTAGTTCTGCCTCATCCTCGTCCGATTGAATTCTCATCAACTTCTCATCAACTGCAAACAGGGACACTTCTGAGTCTATTCCTTCTGTCATGTCGTTCACAAATACCAGGAACATCACCGGTCCTAAAACTGACCCCCTGTGGAACCCTGCTCGTCACAGGCGCCCACTCTGACACCTCGCCACTTCCATGACTTGCTGTTGTCTTCCTGACAGGTATTGCCTTCCCTGTTATCCCTGCCTGGTCCTCCAGCGTTTGCACTAATCTCTTGTGTGGGACTGTGTCAAACGCCTTCTTACAGTCCAAAGAAAATGCAATTTACGCACCCCTCTCTCTTTGTCTTACTGCTGTCACCCTGTCATAGAACTCCAGTAGGTTTGTGACACAGGATTTCCCATCCCTGAAACCATGGTGGCTGTCGTTAATAAGCTTATTTCTTTCTAGGTGCTCCACCACTCTTACGATAATCTTTTCCATGATTTGCGTACTATACATGTCAGTGACACTGGCCTGTAGTTTAATACTTCGTGTCTGTCTTTTTTTTTAAATTGGGACTACATTTACTGTCTTCCACACCTCAGGTAGTAGCCCTGTTTCGAAAGAAATGTTGAAGGTTGTTGTTAGTGGTACACAAAGCGCCACTGCTCCCTCTCTCAGGACCCATGTAGAGATGTTATCCGGCCCCATCGCCTTTGAGGTATATAGCTCGCTTAGCAGCCTCTTCACTTCTTCCTTGGTTGTATTTATTGTGCCCAACACTTGATGATGTACCCCGAGGGGTCTTTGATATGTGATGCCCTCAATATCTGCACTACTCAAGGTAAATACTAGGTACAGTCTTGCTGGCTCATCTTCTCTCTCTCTCTCTCTCTCTGGTAGTGTCCCTTACGTATTGGTACATGAGGTTTTCCAGTACCACCTCCATCATCTTAGCTTCCACGTTTCTGGGCGTTCCCAATGTGGTTCCAGGTTCTCCCAAACGATTTCCTTGTGATTGAAGTCACCCATAATCAGCAGCTTTGCCCTGTCGCATGAGCCCTTCTGGCCACTTCAACCAGTGTGTCAACCATCGCTCTATTGCTCTCATACTCTCGCCTTGGCCTCCTGCTGTTCTGAGGAGGGTTATACATCTCTGCAATTACCACCTTAGGACCTCCAGACTGAAGTGTTCTTATTATGTAGTCTCTTGCTTCTCCTCTGTCTCCTCTCTCCAGCTCATCAAAATCCCATCGGTTTTTGATGAGCAGTGCCACTCCTCCACCCCCTCTGTTCCCTCTGTCTTTCTTCAGGATCTGATATCCCGATGGAAAGATAGCATCTGTTATCATACCTTTGAGCTTGGTTTCTGTGAGAGCTATGATGTCCAGTGATGCCTCTTTGATTCTTTCGTGCCACTACTCCCACTTATTCGTTATTCCATCAGCATTGGTGTACCATACCTTCAGTTTCCTTTCCAACACTGTGTTCTGGGGGGTCTGTCAGGGTGGGGACAGGGGGAGCCACCACACTCAGGTGTGGTGGGTGTGGATTGTGGTTTGTGATGGGATAGTGTGTTTGTCTGTTTGCGTGTGGCTTGTTGCTCTGCCCTGCTCTGGTTGTCCTCAGCTGAATTTGCCCTTGTCTCTTTTCCTAGCCCCTTTCGCTTCTGTGTCCTCTCCCTCAGCTGCTGCTGTTCTGTTCTTGTTCTGTCTTGGTCAAGGAACACCCTCTTGTATGTTGACGATTCCTTCAGCTTTGGTTTCTCTTGCAGGATCCTGTTTCTGTCTTGAAAATCAGCTTGACCTTCAAGTACCCCCTATTTTCTGAAAATTTACTCTCTCAGTCATGTCTTCCTCGCCTATTACTTTGATGATGTTTTCAATATCCTGTTTTTCTTCCTGCCATCGTTCATTGTGTGTTCTCCCCTCACTCTCCTGTAGCCCATGAATAAACACTGACTTCTCCCTCTCCTCCTCCCACTGCCTTTCCCTGTGTCAGTGGGTCCCGTTTGTACATGACCATTGTCTCCCTCGTATTTTGCTGTAATTCTTGGTGGCATGGTCGTGCCTCTGCATGGGACGTATCCCCTTCTCCACCCTCCTTTACTGGTATCCCTTCCCCTTAGCATAAGTCATGTCTCCTTCCTTTCCGTTGGGCTCCGTATCCTGGCTTCTGCGGCTCTGGCTTGTGACTCCCATTTCTTAATTTCTGCCTCCATTCTCTTCTCCTTTTTCGTAGAAAACTCACCTAGTTTACTCTCCCACTCTTGTTCCATCCTTTTACATTGCTCTTCCATCCATTCTTCTTTAACAGAACCATTTTCCTCTGATCCTCTGAGCCTTCGACTTCCCTTTTGCGTCACCATTATTTTTTTTGTGTGTGTACTCACCTAATTGTTGTTGCAGGGGTCGAGTTATAGTGTCATAGTGAGTGTGTGTGTGTGTGTGTGTGTGTGTGTGTGTGTTTGCAGACTCTGCTATTGCGTGACCCCTATTATCCTCTTCATAAAGTATGTATGTACCTAATATGCATGTGACTTATCTATGATTTTAGCTGAGACGTCGTGTACCTAAGAGCAACCTCTCAAACAAACTTCCTTTCCACCCTGTCAATTCCTCCGAATATTTTGTTTCGTAATCGGTCATCTCTGGTCCTTCTGTCCTTTAGTGTCCTCAGGTTCCAATTCTCATAACTTTGCATTTGCATGTCTTAATTTCCAATAACCATTTGTCAGGCCAATCCTGCAACTTGTTCGTCCAGATCAATCTATAATGCTAACTGATCTACTATTGTTAGTATTCTCCTCCTTAGCTTCTCATTAAGGTACTCCTTGGGTCGATGTCTCTGTTATGTCGTTTACAGACACAAGAAAGAGTATTGGTCCAAGTAATGACCATTGTGGAGCCCCACTCGTCACTTACCCCCTTTCCAACACCACCTCCCTGATAGTAACTCGTTGTTTCCTTCTAGTTAAGTATTCCTTGATCCACTGAAGTGCTTTAGCTGTATTTCCTACCATGCTCCTCTAGCTTTCGTGCCAGTCTCTTGTGAGGTATCTAACGCCTTCTTGCATTTGAGATATACAGTCCACCCATCCGTCTCTCACCTGCTTAATTTTCGTCATTTTTTCGTAGAACTCTAGTAGATTTGTGAGACAGGATTTATCTTCACAAAAAACATGCTGGTTGTTACTTATGAATTCACTTCTTTCCAGATGCTCTACTACACTTTTCCTGATAATCTTCTCCATTATGCGTGTTAGTGATCCTGTCCTGTAATTCAGTGCCACCTGTCTGGTACTTGTTTTTTTTTAAATATTTTGACTATATTCGTTTTTATTCCAGATCTCTGCGTGCTGCCATGTTTGAGCCGATTTGTTGAATGTCGCTGCAAGTGGTTCTCCAGTTCCTCTGCTCCCTCTCGCACAGCCTACGGAGAGATGTCTGGTCCCATTGTCTTCAAAGTATCTAGTTCACTCAGTATTTTCTTCACCTCTCCTCCTGTTATTTGTATTATGTACTTTTTGGAGAACTCTCTTTGACTCTTGCAGTGTTCCTGATTCCACTGAAAATACTTCCCTTAATCAGCTCCTCACAGACTCCCTGATCATTCCCAGTAAGCTGACGTCCTTTCTTCTTCAGCCTTATCATTCTGTCTTTCACAGGTGTCTTCCTTCTTTTTAGTCACTACATCATCTTTGGCTCAGATATGGCTTTTGATGTTATTTCATTCTCAAATTGCCGTTCAGCCTCTGTTCTTACCCACCCATATTCATTTTTGGCCCTTCTGTTTACTTCCCTATTCTCTAGCATTCTTTGCCTCCTATATATTTTCCAAGAGCTTACACTTTTAGCTTTTGCCTCCCTGCACCTCTGGTAGAACCATAGGCTCACTCTCTACTTGCCTATGCTACTTCTTACGGTTAGAAATTTCTCCGCTGCCTCACAGCACCTTGCATCTGCATACTCCATCATTTCATTTGTTGCCTTTCCTCTAGCTTCCTTTCCCAAGGCACTACTTAGGAATTTGTTCATACCATCATAATCTCCTCCTTTGAAGTCAGGTTTGTCCCTTCATACTCTGTGTTCCTCACTCCGTTCACTTGCACAAGATATTCGAACCTCAGAACTGCATGCTCATTAGTTATGAAAGGTCTCTCATACTCAATGTCTCCTATATCAGCCACTTACGGTGAAGACACGTTCCAGCCTCGTTGGTTCGTCATCTCTTCTTTTTCTGGTTGTGTCCCTGATATGTTGACACATGATGTTTATCATCACCACCTCCAACAGTTTAACTTTCCGTGTTTTCCAGTCTATTTCCTTATGGTTGAACTCTGCTATGATCAGTTGTTTCGCACTAACTATGTGGTTTCTTCTAGCTACTTTCATAAATGTAGACAAAATTGCTCTGTTGTTGCTCTCTGCTGTTGTCATTTGCTGTTGAGTGGTGGGTTATATATCACTGCTATTATCACCGTGGGTCTCCACAGTTCTATTATGTTCTCATTCAACGCCTCTCCTTTATTCCGCCCAATCTCAAAAATCTACTGGTTATATTAATCAACAAAAGACTCATCACCTGCTGTTATCTTTGCCCTTTCTCATTATCTGATAACCTGAAAATCACGTCTTTAATCGCCTCTGTGATTAAAGACGTGTTGCTACAAAGTCTACGTTATGTGCCTTGTAACCAAGTTATTGAACTTATTCCCAGCATCTTGGAATGGCTCCGAAAACTTCCAATACCATCAGTGATATTGTTTCAAAAGTTGAAGAAAAAATCTCTCATAATTCGATGACAGCAGACTGAAATTCAGATGAGTAAGTAGCTCCAGATTTAACCAGTTTATGTGTAAAATATTCTTCTGATTGGCTTTAAAATATTATTGACGATGCGTATAATAAGAAGTATGATACCTCATAAGTTTAATCTGAGAAGGTGCAAATCAGAAATTTTACTGAAATACTCAAAAAAATTAAATTGGAATCAGATCAGTTACTGGAGAACGTCCTTTCTCATTACCTTCAAACTTTTACCATTGGTTGGATAAACGTTTACCATTGGTTGGATAAAAACATAGTTTGTCACTCACTTTGAGCTGTGTAAATTTCGATTTGTTAATTTTATTAGGTAAATTGTTTTCCATGTAACATATTGTATATCTTAATGGCAAGTATTTTCAATTTTAATTTTGGGCTCTTTGGTTGTCAATTTGCAATTTTTTGTCAATTTTATCAAACTGGATTTTTTTTAATCAAAATCAAATATTTTTCTTAGTGAATTGTACGTAATTTTGAATAGAATATGAATGAGAAAAGAAAGTTGGAAAAAACAAAATTCGCGTTTTGATAACTTTTTAAATATAAGGAGACGAGGCTTTTCTTTTTTAGGAATATTTTTAGCAAATTTTTGCTCACTTTTTCACAAAATTCCGTTTGATACTAGAGAACACCTTGTTCGATCGGCTTAGAATTTTCAACACTGCTAAAAATAATTGGACTGTTTGCATGCGTGGGTGTCCTAGGCACTCTGCTACATGGGCCATTTCAAAATTTGGTTTCTGTATGATAACTGGAGAAACTGTCTTCTGAGCGGTTTTACA
This sequence comes from Cherax destructor, assembly GCA_009830355.1. Classification (NCBI taxonomy): domain Eukaryota; kingdom Metazoa; phylum Arthropoda; class Malacostraca; order Decapoda; family Parastacidae; genus Cherax; species Cherax destructor. Next base: position 19,423 of record WNWK01001623.1, on the reverse strand, counting down.
ATTTCAAAACTTATGTTATATGATGAGGGGCTCTTGATCCAAGGAATAGGACTTCTCTGCCCATTATTTGGATCGAATGTGAAGTTAGTTTAATATCTTATTATACACCACATACCCATCCTGTGGGCGGTAGTCAAAAGATTACAGAGGTACAGATCGAATTTGAATGCCTCGTATTTCACAGGCTTTATATGACCTCTGCTGGATTATCATCTTTGCCCGAAATGCCCCGGCATGATAGTGGCTTTCTTTGTACTTAGCAAACCAAAATTGTAATTACACATTGTAACCTTTACAAAGAAATGAAATCTTTTATTCCTTTTCTTTGTCTGATTAAAAGCAACAATGGTAAACGGCATCAGTCTTCAGTGGCTGATGCATCATTTAATATGAATGTGACTTTGTGAATGGTCCAAAACGGACCGGAAGGCCATCGTAAGCTCCTCTCTCCAGTGTGCGAGTTATTGGTGTATTGCAGGGATGAAGCTGTGTAGGTAAACATTTTGTTGCATTCTGTGCAATACTGGAAAATGTGTTTTCTATTAGCTTTAAATTCTTAAAGCTGATGTGTATGTTGAGGGTTTAGCGCTTAGTTTCATTCCATTATTATTATTATTTATTATTATTATTATTATTATTATTATTATTATTATTATTATTATTATTATTATCAATTTGTTTCTCTTGACTAATTGGAAGTGTCTCTTCTGATCAGAAATGCAATAAGTCCCAGTGTTTGACTTTATTTGATTATTCTTGGCTAAATCTACTTAAGGTACTTTAGATGCAATTAGATCATAGGAAAGGGGTGAAATCTCATCATGCAATACATCCACAGTGAAAATTAATAACATTCCTTGCGCATTAGTGATTTCTCACATTCCAGGAGAGCTTACCTGGTGAGGTTTCGGGGTCAACGCCCCCGCGGCCCGAGCTGTGACCAGGCCTCGTGATATTATCATAGGAACAGCTGTTCCTTGATAATGAGGGAAAATCACGAAAGTGCTTGGAAGTTACTATTTTTCACTGTGTCTGTATAACATAATGCTATATGGACCATGTGGGTTTAACGCTTAGTTATGATTATAATTACAATGTATAATATAATGCACTTTATCTGTCTATATTATCAGTGCCCAAAGACCATTGTTAAAAATTTGAATTTTACTTCAATATACTTGCTTTCTTTCTGTACTCATAAAAGTTGGTCAGTCTTAGATAAAATGTTGGAAGTGATTTAGGCCTGTGTAGGTGCCTATGTGATTTTTTTTTTAAGAAACTGAAAAAAAAACAGCTGCTTTAAATGTGATAATTTCTGTGTCGCATCTGATTAGCTCCAGCCTTCCCATGCTGGTAAGTTGATTATACAACTTCTTGATGGCTGTGTGTGTCCTAATTTACCATTCTTAATATATTTTCATAACAGTTTTCATATCATGACTTGTGAATGCCTCTTCTGATCCCCTTGGAATCTTGAACTCTAATATTTAATTGAATTTTTAACGAGGCCTGGTCTCCGGGGGCGTTGACCGCCGAAACCCTCTCCAGGTAAACTCCAGGTTTGCCGCACTCTGCACTGTTCAAATCGCGTGCGTTGATGTACTGAGGACTGGGGTTATAGAATATAGCGATACCTTTCTCAGATCGCATAGCGACCTTAATACATGCTTCTGGTGGAGAAGCTCATGCAATTTTGAGAATTTGCATATATGTGAATTATAATAGCCTAATAGCTACTTGAGGTCCTTATTTACCTTTTCGTCATGAGACAAAGGCTAATTTATTTTTCCTCCACCATATAAATTCTATTCGGATGTTTTAAAGGGTTGGTGCTAATGATGTTATCAATCATTGGGAATTTAATGCGATTATCCTATGATAAATACTGATTGTTTACCTCCTAAATAATTATAAGTCCTAATAAACCACCCTAATTTACCACATTTTAAAACCTATTTAGACATGCTGATGGGGAATATTAAAAATAGTTCGGGAAATACTGTATTTCCCACAATTTTTGCCAATTTATAAGTATTACTTGAAATTTAACGTATATTCTAGTGAATAAATACTGTACCAAATACAATATACGAGGAACAATTTACTTAATGTGTTGTGAGATGTATTGGTTTTTAGGATTAAATAATGTACATGTAAACTTCAGGTAAAAATGCAAGGTGTCAGGCGAGCCATGGTGGGGTGTCAGGCGAGCCATGGTGGGGTGTCAGGCGAGCCATGATGGGGTGTCAGGCGAGCCATGGTGGGGTGTCAGGCGAGCCATGGTGGGGTGTCAGGCGAGCCATGGTGGGGTGTCAGGCGAGCCATGGTGGGGTGTCAGGCGAGCCATGGTGGGGTGTCAGGCGAGCCATGGTGGGGTGTCAGGCGAGCCATGGTGGGGTGTCAGGCGAGCCATGGTGGGGTGTCAGGCGAGCCATGGTGGGGTGTCAGGCGAGCCATGGTGGGGTGTCAGGCGAGCCATGGTGGGGTGTCAGGCGAGCCATGGTGGGGTGTCAGGCGAGCCATGGTGGGGTGTCAGGCGAGCCATGGTGGGGTGTCAGGCGAGCCATGGTGGGGTGTCAGGCGAGCCATGGTGGGGTGTCAGGCGAGCCATGGTGGGGTGTCAGGCGAGCCATGGTGGGGTGTCAGGCGAGCCATGGTGGGGTGTCAGGCGAGCCATGGTGGGGTGTCAGGCGAGCCATGGTGGGGTGTCAGGCGAGCCATGGTGGGGTGTCAGGCGAGCCATGGTGGGGTGTCAGGCGAGCCATGGTGGGGTGTCAGGCGAGCCATGGTGGGGTGTCAGGCGAGCCATGGTGGGGTGTCAGGCGAGCCATGGTGGGGTGTCAGGCGAGCCATGGTGGGGTGTCAGGCGAGCCATGGTGGGGTGTCAGGCGAGCCATGGTGGGGTGTCAGGCGAGCCATGGTGGGGTGTCAGGCGAGCCATGGTGGGGTGTCAGGCGAGCCATGGTGGGGTGTCAGGCGAGCCATGGTGGGGTGTCAGGCGAGCCATGGTGGGGTGTCAGGCGAGCCATGGTGGGGTGTCAGGCGAGCCATGGTGGGGTGTCAGGCGAGCCATGGTGGGGTGTCAGGCGAGCCATGGTGGGGTGTCAGGCGGCCATGTGTAAGTTGTAAAATGTTCCACGTGTATTGAGTTGTTTTGCAGAAGCGCCAGCCCTTATGTGTACATAACAACATGAGAAAGAAGGAACACTGCAGCAGGCCTACTGGCCCATCCTAGGCAGGTCAAGTCACCTCCCGGCTTAAACCAATGACCCACCTAGTCAGTTCTGGTCAGGTCACATCCACTTAAGGAAGGAGCACGGCATCAGACCTATTAGCACAAGTTAGTAAAGTCTAACTCACACCCACTCATGTAGTTATCCAACCTATTTTTAAAACTACACAACGTCTTAGCTTCTATGACGGTCCACGGGATTCGTAGGTATATGTTATTACAGTATTTTATCCGGATTCCACAATGTCAATATGGCACATGTGCCACAAAAGAACACAGGAATGAAGGAACACTGCGGTAGACCCATGGAAGGTAGGCCCAACGCACACCCACCCTTACCAAATCATGTGCCCATTCATTCTATTTTTAAAATAAAGTCACCCATGGTCTTGCCTCAATGATGCTATCTCGGGGCTTTTTCCAACCATTTGCATCTGTGATGCCAAACCAGTACTTCCTTATTACTCTCTAAATCCAAATTTTTCCAACTTAAATTCATTGTTGTGAGTTTTGTCTTTGGTAGATATTTTTTATCACGGTACTTTCATATTCATTTGTACACAACCCGCGTGTAGGAGACAGAAGCTTGTGACAACATCACGGTCCGACGCTGGACCACTGTTCCAATCACGGTATTATGCCTTTTTTTCTTTATATTCATTTATTCCTGCTTTCTATGTGTACACTTCGGTTTTATCTTCCCTAATTCTACGCCTTTCTAGAGAGTAAAAATTCTGTGCCATCAACCTATATGCGTAGAAAAAATGTTTCTGATACATAGAATCAACTTCGTTATCTTTCTCAGTGTATTTTTCAGCGCATATATGTCGATTCTGCAATATGGAGACAGCAGCTGAGCAGTCTAATCAAACCCTATGACTTCTGCTATTTGTACTTCTTGGTATAAAGAATTTACTCTGACTAAGATCTGCTTTATTTAGCAAATAAATGCCTTAATTTTCTCGGAGAGAAGGCCAATGAAGGGTTACTTCATCTCCCTATACCTACCGATGTCTTTCTTGATCTTATCCGCCTTTGTGTGGACTCTATTTCCTTTTCCTTCCAAGGTAAATATTATTCTCAAACCTTCGGTGTCGCTATGGGCTCTCCTCTATCTCCTGTTCTTGCTAATCTTTACATGGAATACTTCGAGACTGTTCTTCTTCCCACTATTGATGTACGTCCTTCACTCTGGCTCCGCTATGTAGATGACATCTTTGCTCTTTGGCCTCATGACTCTAGTCTCTTCCAACCATTTCTTGATGCCCTTAATAATCTTGCCCCTTCCATTAAGTTTAAAGCTGAATGGGAATCTAATTCTTTGCTTCCTTTCCTTGATGTTCATGTCCACTGCTCAGTTACAGGTTTTGCCTTTTCCGTGTACCGAAGCCTATGTACAGTGGCATGTACATTCACTACTTTTCTTATCATGCCTCCTCTGTCAAGAAAAGTGTTCTTATCTCCCTCTTTCTCAGTTCCTTGAAGTAGGAATTTCCACTCTTCATAATTCATTTTCCCGTCTTGGCTACCCTTCCCATTTCATAGACTCTGCCTTCTCACGTGCCAAACGGACTTTCTTCTCTCCCAAACTCTCTACTCCTGGGAACTCTCTTGTCCTCTGTCTTCCCTACATTTCCGGTCTCTCTAATCTCAACAACTCTCTCCGTTCTTTAGACATCAAACTTACTTTCCGCCAGACTAACACTCTTCACACTAATCTTGTTTATACCTCTCCCTCTATAGATGCTCCTGGTGTCTACTGTATTTCTTGTTCCTCCTGTCCTCTTCAGTACTTTGGAGAAACTGGCCGATCTCTTTCTGACAGACTTAGGGAGCACAACAATAGTGTTAGGCCGACACCAATTATGCTCTTTTCTGTCATGTCAGAAATCACAGTCAACCTATTGATTGGTCTTCTGCTAAAACTGTTTACCCTACGTCCAACTTTCACAGTCGTCGTCTTGTTGAATCCTCCCTTATACACAACTTTCATTGTATAAGTCTGAGTCCTGGCTTTGTCTCTGTTGATGCTTTCCTTTCCCATTACATTGTTAAATGCTCCAAGCTTCAGAACACCTGTGACTTAACCTGATACTTTTTTCCTTCTCCCTCTTCTCCTTTTCTCTTTCCTTCTTTCTCCTCTGTGTTTTCTTTCTTTTGCCTTGTTTATGTGGTTCATTTTTATCTTTTTCTCCCCTCTGTGTTCTTGTCCCTACCCTATGTGGGCCACTAGCCCCCTCACAGTGCTCCTTTCCTAGTATTTGACTGACTCCACTACTACTACCACTATTACTCCTCCACCACTTTCTCTTGTTCCCGCTCCTGTCGGCTGCCTATATAAACCCTCTCCTTCCCTTCTTTTGTTAGTGTGACTTTGTAAATGGTCCAAGTCGTACCGAAACGTCGTCGTAAGCTCCTCTCTGATATATGCGGGTTATTTATGTATTGTTCCAGTCACGGTATTGTGCCTTTTTTGTTATTTGTGTTACATCCTAAACCCTGAGTTTCTTCAACATCTGACAAATGAAGGTCAGGCAGTGTTGCAAATACTGTTATGGGAACGTCTTCGCTGTGTGGTACAATTCTCCTTGCTGACTCCAGATCAGGATATTCCCACTTGACATTCTTGTACTGATTGAAACCTTTCAAATTCTCCATACAAAAATAACAATCGTTGTTGTGGTATTTCAGCTCTCCACACCATAGGCCACCAAAGTTCAAACATTTCCTTTGCCTATTTTTTCACTGTTGTAAGAATTCTACACAGGTTTTGCAAACCATACCTCATCGCAGGTTAGGCCGCCAGCGGTCCTGTGCCTAAACGTCCCAGACCATTTGCTGACGATGTTTCTTCGATTTCTGCTTATTTCACACAAGAAATGACTACACGACATCTGCTTCCTTTGTGTACTACGTTTACAAGTACACAGTGGACTAAATTCTTTTCTTTGCAACAATGTCTCCACTGATTATCTTTCAGACTATAATATCGATAAAGCTCTCTTACGACATGTTGGCCAAAATATATGCTCTCACGCTCTTCAGAGTAATGTGTACATCGTTACAGTTCAGAACTCTGGCCTGGCTCATGATCATTCCTTCTTGCTTCTATCGATAACGTTCTATCACAGTTCACAAGCACTCTACTCTAATTCTTGCAATTGTACGGTGGTTTACTGCATACCGTTGTACAGTGTGATTTTGTCTTGCGTAACGATATTTTAGAGCAATTAGCCATCCAGGACCATCCGATTCTCAACGTGGATACATACGTCCTGTCCGCTCGCTGGTGGATGCGCTTTCCAGTAACGTCGCCCGTTTAACCTTTGACTGCCGTGAGCTCCCGTCCTCTATTTATATAGCAGGACATCACCTAAGGGTCCGTAAGGTGGTCCCTACACACCAACAGTGTTGAAATTGTTGGCGCTTCGGACATTCCAGCTAAATACTGCAGGTCTGAGGCGGAGTGCCCAGTCTGTGTTGCCTTGGATCATGCTGATACATCTTGCAGTCTTCCCTCACTTGTCTTAATTGCGAATCTCACCCTTCTTTGTCCCTCCGATGCCAAGTATATCTTAATGAATGTGAAATCCATTGCCTTAAGGAGAGCGAGGGCCATATTTATGCTATGGCTGTCTTTTCGCTCCACATTCAGGGGAATCTTCCTCGTGTTCCTTATTGTCGAGTGGCTAGGAGACATCCAACCTCGGCGATCTCTCCGCCTATCAGATCCTCCGGTGCTGTGTCTTCCAGGGTTACCCTATCTCTAATTTTTTTGCGGTTTTGTCCTCTGAAACCCTCACTTCCTTACCTCTTACTACTTCTACTTCATCTTCTCGCCCACTAGTTTCTAGGTTTGTGAGACATCACACTCGTCCATGAGAGTGATCACTTTCCTATTCTTCTTGTACTATGTAGTCCCGACCTCCTCATAGCCCCAGCTGGAAATTTGGACGAGCGAAATGGGACTTATACTCTCGTCTTTCCTCTTTTTGTGAGGACCCTTCTTCGCCCTCTACTGATGAGCTGGTGCACCAGTTTTCGACCTTAGTTTTGACTGCAGCGTCGCGTTCTATTCCTCAAACCTCGAATAGGCATCCTCAGACATATGTGCCTTGGTGGTCTCCTGCATGTGCCCATGAAGTACGCTTGAAACGTGCTGCATGGGGCCATTATCGATATAATCGGACCGCAGATACTCTTCTGGATTTAAGTGGGCGAGGGCAGTCCCTTACCGCATAATACGCTATGCTAAATGCAATTCTTGGCAAAACTACGTTTCTACAGTTACCTCGACGTCCCCTATGTGTGCAGTTTGGAAGAAGGTACGGAAGTTGTGTGGCAAGTACAATCCAGAACCAGCTCCTGTTTTACGGGTTGCTGGTGTCAGTGTTGCGGAACCTTTTGAAGTTGCCACGGAAATCGGAAAATATCTTGTCCATGTCTCCCAAGAGCTTCACCTCTGTCCCTCTTTGGACGCGAGGGGTTCTCCCTCAACAAAGGAAATCTGCCATTGTACTGCAATTTTGCAAGCAGGCACTTCAGGACATGATACCTCTCACTATCGTCCCATTGCTTTAACCAGTGCAGTCTGCAAGGTGATGGAGCGATTGGTGAATAGACGTCTGATATGGCATTTGGGGACTCACGATAGTCTTTCTTCTCTCCAATATGGCTTTTCCTAATAAACACTCCATTATGGCAGTCTTTTTTGATCTAGAGAAAGCATATGACACCACTTGGAGGTATAACATCTTAGCCCAGGCCTACTCCCTAGCCCTCTGTGGTAATCTGCCGACCTTCCTTGCTGCTTTCTAATTTGAACGATATTTTCGTGTCCGTGTTGGTGCATCACTTTCATTGGACTTTGTTCAGGACGAGGGAGTCCCACAAGGTTGTCTTTAGCACTACCCTTTTTCTCTTAGTTATAAATGATTTATCGTCCGTTCTTCCATCGCACATTTGGTCGTCACTTTATGTGGATGACTTGACTATAGCTTACGCAGGCGCTGACTATCGCCTGGTAGCAGCCTCCCTTCAGGATGCAATTGACCGTGTTTCTCATTGGGCCACTTCTCATGGATTTAAATTTTCTGGTGTTAAAACCCATTTCATTACGTTCACTAAACGTCCTCTTGTCCCAGATATTACATTGTAATTGCATGGCTCACGTTCCCTGGAATGTGATAGTCAATTTTTAGGCCTTCTGATCGATCCACGGTTGACGTGGAAACCTCACATTTCCTCCTTCAAAGCAGCTTACCATGATCGGATAAACTTCGTTAAAATTCTTGCGCATCATTCATGGGGAAAATTGCAGGACTCTCCTCCGTTTTCATTCTGTCATAGACTTGTCGAAGCTGGATTATGGTGACCAAGTCTATTCTGCGGCTTCTCCTGCAACTCACTCTAAGCTAGATCCCCTTTATCATCAATGTTTACATTCATGCCTTGGAGCCTTTCGTTCATTCCCTGTTGAAAGCTTCTATGCTATGCGAGTGTTCCTTCCTTAGCCGATCGTCGTGATGCTCATTGCCTTCGTTATTTTGTCTGTTCACATAATTTTCATGTTCCTTCTACGTATAGGTTGGTCTCCGACGTTAGTAGAGATCCGTTATTTGATCGGCGCCCCTGCCTACTCCGTCTGTTTTCTCTACGTCTTCACTCACTCCAGTCTTCTCTCCAGTTGCCTTCCTTGTATGTTCATGCAACGTCTGCCTTTTCCCTTCCCCCTTCGGAAGTTCCGACAGTTCGAGTCAGTTCTTCCTACTGCCGTGCGCTGAAGCTCTCATACCTATGACTGCTTCTCGCTCTCTTTTTCTTCATGTATGTCTCCTTCGGCGTTTGTGATCGTTTCAGATTCCCTCAGCGCTTTACAAGCTATTAAACAATTTGATTCCCCTCATCCGCTGGTCTTTCGTATTCAACTTCGGTTGCGTCGTGTAGCTAGCAAAAAGCAAGACGTCGTTTTCTGTTGGGTCCTTGGACATGTTGATGTGCGGGGCAATGAACGGGTGGACGCTCCTGCGCGGTCAGTGGTAAGTGATTTTTCAGTTTCCTATAGAGGCATCCCGTTCATGAACTATTTTACCGTCATCTCTACCCGTCTTCTCAACTGTTGGCAGCATCGGTGGTCGGATATGTACCATAATAAATTACATTCTATTAAACCACGTTTGCGTTTGTGGCCGTCTTCTTATCGCCACTGCCGTACTCAAGAGACTGCACTCTCCCGTCTCCGCATCGGTCATACTCGTCCTACCCATGGGTATCTTATTAGAGCGACACCCTATTCCTCTCTGTGAGGTTTGTCGGGTCCCTGTTTCGGTTCGTCACTTTCTTGTGGATTGTCCGGTTACCAGTGAGCTTGCAGAATTTACCTCCACCGTCGCCACCGCTCTAACGCTCTTATTTTATCTTCCTTCCTTGCTGACGACCCTGTCTTTGACTTACGCTCACTTTTTGACTTCTTGTCAGTAACTGCTTTACTACACAAACTTTGACATATGGCCTTTAGCATCCAGTCCTTTTCTTTGCTCACCTCTGATACCCTTTCCAACTAGCTGTTTATAGACCCGGCACTATTTTTTGCCCCGTAGCACTGCATGACCCTTGTCGGTTTAGCGCTTTATTTGATTATAATTAGTACATTGTTGAGATCGATAATATTCATAAGATGATTGTCGTTACTGAGCATGATAACAAGGTATTCCAGGAGGTCGATCAAACAATATATCAAGAATATGGTATAATTTTTGACATTCATAGACACTTAAGGCATATTGTTGATAACTCTTTGATCAATAGTCCCAATGTTAATACTGTACTTTTAGCCACATAAACCTACATTTTTCGAAACATTTATAAGAAAGTTACTAGACTCACGAAATGGTAATAATAGGGTTTTATGTCGTAAAACTCCAGACCAGTGTGTAAGCTACTCAGCCAGCTGGATACAATATTCCTAGTCGAATGAATTTTATTGCAGCCAGCTGGCCCAGTGGCGTGCGCACTGGCCTGGAATTTTACGACTCGCCCACCATGGGTTCAAACCCCACCCGTTCCGTCGTTGGTACTTACTAGATTATGCAATAAATTCCGACACTAACTCTCAGTTCAGCTCATTGGTTTTAGGTATGTAAAAATTATGCAGAATTGTATTTCTACTTTTCCCATTGCTCACATTTTTAATGATTTTTACCAAATTTTGGGAGGTCTGGAGCTAATGCAGATTATTGCTTTCGTGTGTTTACCTGGAGTTTACCTGGAGAGGGTTTCGGGGGTCAACGCTGCCGCGGCTCAGTCTGAGACCAGGCCTCAGGGTGGATTAGGGTCTGATCAACCAGGCTGTTACTGCTGGCCGCACGCAAACTGACGTACGAACCACAGACCGGTTCGTCAGGTATTGACTTTAGGTGCCTGTCCAGTGCCTTCTTGAAGACAGGCAAGGGTCTATTGGTAATCCCCCTTATGTATGCTGGGAGGCAGTTGAACAGTCTTGGGCCCCTGACACTTATTAAGTTGTCTATCAATGTACTCGTGGCACCCCTGCTTTTCATCGGGAGAATGTTGTATCTCCTGCCTAGTCTTTTGCTTTCATAGGGAGTGATTTTCGTGTGCAGGTTTGGTACCAATCCCTCCAGAACCTCACAAGTGTATAGTATCATGTATCTCTCTCGTTCGCGTTCCAGGAAATACAGATCAAGGACCTTCAACCGTTCCCAGTAATTTAGGTGCCTTATCGTTCTTATATGTGCCGTGAAAGTTCTTTGTACGCTCTCCAGATCAGCAATGTCTCCAGCCTTGAAGGTTGTCGTTAATGTACAGCAGTATTCCAGCCTAGAGAGAACAAGCGATTTGAAGAGAATCATCATGGGCTTTGTGTCCCTAGTTTTGAAGGTTCTCATTATTCATCTTATTATTTTCCTAGCAGATGAGGTAGATACATTGTTGTGGTCTTTGAAGGCGAGATCCTCTGACATTATCACACCCAGGTCCTTCACATTTCTTTTTCGCTCTATTGTATGGATAGAATTTGTCGTATACGATGATACATTTTTAATTTCCTCAAGTTTTTCTTATCTGAGTAGTTGAAATTTCTCCTCGTTGAACTTCATATTGTTTTGAGTGGCCCATTTGAAGATTTGGTTGATGTCCGCTTGGAGTCTTGCGGTGTCTTCGATGGAGGTCATTGCCATGGCAATCCGGGTGTCATCCGCAAAGCAAGATGGCTTACATCTCTGTCTATGTCAGAAATGAGGATGAGGAATAGAATGGGAGCGAGTACTGTGTCTTGTGTCACAGAGCTTTTCACCGTGGATGCCTCAGACTTTACTCTGTTTACTATTACTCTTTGTGTCATATTTGTGTCCTATTTGTCAGGAAGTTATAGATCCATCTACAAACTTTTCCTGTTATTCCTTTATCACGCATTTTGTGCACTATTACACCATGGTCACACTTGTCAAAAGCTTTTGCAAAGTCTGTGTATACTAAATCTGTATTTTGTTTATCCCCAACAGCATCCAGGATTTTATAATAGTGGTCCAGTAGCTGGGACAGGCAGGAGCGACCTGCTCTAAACTCGTGTTGCCTTGGGTTGTGTAGTTGATGGGTATCTAGGTGGTTGGCGATTTTGCTTCTTAGAACCCTCTCAAAGATTTTTATGATATGGGATGTTAGTGCTATCGGTCTGTAGTTCTTTGCAATTGCTTTACTGCCACCTTTGTGGAGTGGGTCTATGTCTGTTGTTTTTAGTGTGTGTGGGATGACCCCTGTGTCCATGCTCCCTCTCCATACAATGCTGAAAGCACACGATAGGGGCTTCTTGCAATTCTTGATGAACACGGAGTTCCTTGAGTCTGGGCCTGGGGCAGAGTGCATGGACATGTCATTGATTGCCTTTTCAAAGTCTTGTGGAGGTAGGATAATATCCGAGATTTTTGAGATGACCAAATTTTGGGTTTCGTTCATAAAGAATTCATTTGGAATTCATTTGAACACTGAGTTGTATTGGGACTTTAATATCTCACTCATTTCTTGGCTGTCATCTGTGTATGTCCCATCCCGCCTAAGCAGGGGCCCAATACTGGATGTTGTTTTTCCCTTAGATTTGGCATAAGAGAAGAAGTATTTTGGGTTTTTTAAATTTCCTTAATGGCTTTTAGTTCTTCCTGTGATTCTTGTCTCCTGTAAGATTCCTTCAGCTTAAGTTCGATATTTTCAATTTCATTGACCAGTGCCTCCCTTCGAATTTCCGATATATTGGCCCATCTCAGCAGCTCTGTGACTCTTCGCCTATGTCTGTATGGGAAACGTCTCTCTCTTTCTAGTTTACATCTTCTCTTTCTTTTTCTTAATGGAATGTGTCTTGAGCAGATCTCAAGAACCACAGAGTTCATTTTTTTAGTCAAAGGTTCGGATCCGTGTTGTTTAGGATATCTTCCCAACTTGTTTCATTCAGGATATGGTTGACTTCATCCCATTGTATGTTTTTGTTATTAAAATTGAATTTTGGTGATTAAAAATCTACATCTGATGTTTTAAGAAGAACTTTAATCCAAAGTGAGCAAACAAAATAAACATTGGAAATATTCAGTCCTTATGAGGTTTTGGAAATATTGAAAAAAAATTCCTGGGAATTCACCACCGAGGTGTTCTTAATAATTTGTCAATCATTATATTAATTAATTTTCATTTAAATATTCATCTCATCTCCCATGCAAACATATTTATAAACTAAACTTATGACAACGTTATCCATACATCAAGACAAACGAAAATGAACACCATGCAATACGTGGTCGACTGTGGCTAATTAACTCTCCTTATAAAAATAAATGTTATCGATCAAAAGACATGTCCGACTCAATTGTTTCAGGGTAAAAACCTTGTAGATTTCTTTTCCCTATAACACATCTAAATAAAAGATGTAAATATATATTAAATGCTCTCAGAGTTATTGCTTGTTCCAGTTGCAGCTATGGTGGCATTGTACGAATAGTGAAAACGATGTTCTTTTTACAGCAGACGTATTTATAAAACATTACCATTGTTATAGCACCTCTCAAGAAGCCTGAACACCAATAATTCTTTTCTCAAATCAATAACATTTAGAGCTGGTCAAAAAGTATTTTCTCGCCTATTAGTTTGGAAAAAAAAACATTAATAATTTGGCTTCTACATTACAAACTGAACTGGTTGCCATCCTTATGGCATTAAAGTTAACTTATGACAATGCGCTTGAGTCCCTGCTGAGTGTTCATTTTATGTCATCACTGACTTCACTTGGTTCACCTAATGACTAACAAAATGTTCATTGAAGAACCCAGGAACAGAAATTAAAGGTCTGAGAGAAAGACGACAATGTTCAACTTTTATGTATTTTATCTCCTCTAGGAATTATTCTTACCTAATGAAGCTGAGGTGTGTGACTTCTCCGTTTCAAGAATTATCAATAATATTATGTACTAACGTTGGTAGAATTACCGACACTATGTTAGGTAAAAGGACACAAGTTCAACTAATGTAACATTTTATTGTGGCAACGTTTCGGCTTGACAAAGCTTCTGAAGAGCGAAACGTTGCCACAATGAAATGTCACTTAGTTGCACTTTGATCCTTTACCTAACGAAATATTATGATAGAATTATTAAATTATTATTGTGAATGCCAAAGAATTATTAAATTATTAATGTGAATGCCAAACGAATGCTGCTAAATGTTTGAGTACATATGTAAGCCGTTTTGAAAACAAAATTGGAAATGGGCATTTACGTAACAAATTGCAATGTAAACAAATTAACGGGTGTTTTGTTATACTAGCTTAGCCTCGGTCGCAAATTCTCAAGGGAAGTTAACATATACGCAGTCGACAATCAAACTAACTGTGAATAATATAGTTAGCCCTATGACCATTTTCTTTAACTCAGTGTGCCTGCTAGTCAAATAACTGAGGGAAAAAAACAATCCAATTATCATTATAATGTCTCAAGATATTTTGAGCAAAATAAACTTGTCACAGAGAGAATAGCACTTATGAGTCTGTGAAGACAAAGAACTTTGTCCGTGGAAGCAAAGAGGCTGATGTATGAGAGTATAGTTATACCAACACTCTTATGTGAGTGTGAAGCATGGATGGTGAGTGTTGCAACAAGGAGAAGGCTGGAGGCAGTGGAGATGTCATGTCTGAGGTCAATATGTGGTGTGAATATAATACAGAGAATTCGTAGTTTGGAAATTTGGATGAGGTGCGGGATTACCAAAACTATTATCCAGAGGGCTGAGGAAGGGTTGGTTCGGGCATGTAGAGAGGATGGAACGAAATAGAATGACTTCGAGAGTGTATAAATCTGTAGTGGAGGGAAAGCGGGGTAGGGGTCGGCCTAGGAAAATTTGGAGGGAGGGGGTAAAGGAAGTTTTGTGTGCATGGGGCTTGAACTTCCAGCAAGCATGCATAAGCGTATTTAATAGGAGTGAATGGAGACAAATGGTTTTGAGAACTTGACGTGGTGTTGGAGTGTGAGCAGGGTAACATTTATGAAGGGATTCAGAGAAACCGGCATGCCAGACTTGAGTCCTGGAGGTGGGAAGTACAGTGTCTGCACTCTGAAGGAGGGGTGCTAATATTGCAGTTTTGTAACTGAAGTGTAAGCACTCCTCTGGCAAGACAGTGATGGAGTGAATGATGATGAAAGTTTTTCTTTTTCGGGCCACCCTGCCTTGGTGGGAATCGGTTGATGTGTTAATAAAAATAATAATAATAATAATAATATTGATATTATCTCTTGATAACCCATTGATGGCCAAGGTTAGGTAAGGTTCGTCAGAAAACAGGAAAAGTGTTTCCTGACGCGAATCTTATTCAGATGACCCGCAGTTGGAGCTTTTGGTTCTCTGATCGAGGCCTTCCGCTGGTTTACCCTTCCACCTCTTTAAAAATTATGGTCACAGTTACAACCATTTTATATTTTGATAGCCAAGTTCAAAAGCCTTTTTTGGCATCATGTGAATCTGTTCTTCCGTCAACAATAAACATAAACTAGCTACTACGGTAGCAAAAATCTTTCCTTTATGCACAATCTTCCTTCGTTCCATCTAGGCAGGTTATTCTACGACTTGTGACAATCATAATATGATAGTAACATGCCCATTTCTCGTTTCTCTCCTTATCTCTTTCACTCCCCTCCTCTGTTTCCGATATCTCACTATCTCTCAATTCTTCCCTCTCTAAAAGTGCTCCGGAAATGTATAAAACTATGACACCCTCTTCTGCCAGTCACCACGTAACCATATTTCACAGTCAGTGCCGCCCCTCAAACACCTCTACCATCGGCAACTTGTTGGCAGCGTTCAGATTTAATATCACTTTCATATGCACCCTTCTAAAGTCATTTCAAACTTCTCACATAACCGAATACCACTTTCATTGAGATTTTTCTGTCCACTCTCACCTGCATCTCAGTCACAGATATTTTATAGGTTTTCGACTTCATCCTGCTTGCGTTACTAGCAAGGTGCTGATACTGTTGCGTTACTAGCAAGGTGCTGATACTGTTGCGTTACTAGCAAGGTGCTAATACTGTTGCGTTACTAGCAAGGTGCTAATACTGTTGCGTTACTAGCAAAGTGCTAATACTGTTGCGTTACTAGCAAGGTGCTAATACTGTTGCGTTACTAGCAAGGTGCTAATACTGTTGCGTTACTAGCAAGGTGCTAATACTGTCGCGTTACTAGCAAGGTGCTAATACTGTTGCGTTACTAGCAAGGTGCTAATACTGTCGCGTTACTAGCAAGGTGCTAATACTGTTGCGTTACTAGCAAGGTGCTAATACTGTTGCGTTACTAGCAAGGTGCTAATACTGTTAAATAACTTTTGTGTTATTAGCATTTCTTTCTGGTGCTCCATCTGCAGCTTTTTCTTTTGTCCACAAGACCACCGCTACTGCATCAATAGCTACAATATTGTAGAATTTACTCTACTACCACTTACTCCACCTTAGGCACAGACTCCCTCTTTGACTTTTTGTAAACGACAGCTTTATTACACCAACTTTTATTATGGTTTCTCTTTAGCTATCCTCTCCGCCCTTACTGACCCTGCCCCCGGCATCCTCTTTACCTTCAGCGCTCTATGACCCTTGTGGGTTTAGCGCTTACTTTAAATTTAATTAAATTACTACCAGTTCTGCTGCTACTACGTCTGCAGTGTCAGGTTTTATTAACAAGATCTCCCTTCTGTAGTATTACTCATGTGTTAATATCAAGATCTCTGTTACTGCATCTGTTACGTCACTCTTGTGTTATTGTCATGATCACTGTTACTGTATCTGTTGCACAAATCTTGTGTTATTATCAAATCACTGTTGAGAGTGAGTGTGAGAGACAGAAAGATTTCCCTGAATCCCTCCTTCTAGTCTCCAAACATCGAATTATTTTCATAATATTTAGCCAAAATATTGCCCTCAAACACATCTCTACTGCCTCCAGCCATCTCCTAGCTGCAACATTCACAACCCGTTTCACACCCATGTAAGAATGTTAGTACGACTGTACTCGTACATTTCTCTTTTTTACCTCCATAGATAACGTTCATTGTCTCCACAGATGCCCCAGTGCACCACCCTTTTTTTTTGTCCTCATCAGTTCTGTGGTATTCTTCACCTTTCATCGAACCATCCGCCAACAAGTCTACTCCCAAATATCTAAAGACATTCACTTCCTCTGTACCCCCTTCCATCCAATCTGATATCCTATCTTTCATTATCTAAATTTTTTTTTACCCTCATCACCTTGCTTTTTCAAATGTTCGCTTTTAACTTCCTTCTACATACCCTCCTAAACTTGTCCACCAACCTTAGCAACTTCTCTTCAGAATCTCCCAAAAGCACGGTGTCATCGGCAAAAAAAAAAATCTGTGACAACTCCCACTTTGTACTTTTTCACAGACACATAAAAGCACATTATATTGATTTAAGCTACGATAGCCGAATAAAATCAAGCACTGTCACTTATCTCTTATAAGAAGAGACATTAATTAAAAAAAAAAATAACTCATTATAAAACTTACACAACCAAACATCAAGAGATTTAGTCCATAAAACTTTAACATCCATTCCACGCGATGCATCAGCCGTTGAAGATTGATGCAGTTCACAATTGTTATATTTTAATCATAGGAATGTGCTAAACCCAAAGGGGTCAAATAGCTCCTTGTGGAATGGGAAATAAGAGGAATATAAGGGGAATATAAGTCCAATTCCTTGGATCAAGACCCCTTCAACAGCACTAAGGCACAACGATTGTAATGTAAAATATGTATGAATTTAGCATAATGTACATTACACCTGTGAGGGGAAAAATTCATTAAATAAGAGTGGAAGACTGAATGATTGGTGGAGGAAGTATGACTGGTAGTATGACTGTTCAGACAGGGGTATGTGGGTGGTTACCTTACCCCCTTCCCCTCTCTCCCACCGGGTGAGAGGCAACAAAGGATCCTTGCAGACTGAGTAACGTCACTTGGCTTCCTACTTTCATCAAGTCTGTAAGTATAGAGCTCCATTCTTGAAATTTTAATGTTTAGTTTTCTCTTAATTCATTTTATACTTTTGTCAGGGCTTTGGTAATGTTTAGTTTTCACCATTTCTTTTACAGGCCTTCAGACTATCATGGTAATGACTAGTAATATTCTTTTGTTTCTTTCTCAGCCTCGTTGTCTGGTTAGGGTCACCCACCAGACAATAATTCGTAACCTTGGGAACTCTGTTGTTCCTTCACTTTTGGTCAACCTGTCTATTACATCATGAGAACTGCTGTGCAGGTCCACGATCTTGTCAAAGGCCTCATCTAGGGAACTCTGTTGTTCCTTCACCTTTGGATCTACACTCCTGCATAATCGCGAGAAACTCTGCTGATACACCACATCTGGGCAGATCAACAGCCTTATTTGAGAACTATTTTTTATGTACCACGAGGACAGAGCTATCTCGGGAATATATTGAGGAACTGGCCATGTCCTTTATACTGTTGCCGATTTCCAGATTACTACGGCGAGCAGGTAACTGTTACCTACGCTGCAAGGTGTGCACCTTCATAAGCATTGTAACCGTCTGGTGGTGGACTTCACCATCTGTGACTTCATTACCTTCAGCGTCCCATTACACTCCAGATATTCCTATGCGCCTTGCCATAGCATCGGCAGACTCGGATCTTTCTGTACATATTAGGTTTGTTCATTTGATTGATTTATTCACTTAATTTTTCATTTGCTTCAGTTAAGACTATTTCATGTTTAATATTTTAAGATTTGTTTTTTTTTTTTTCAATAAAGTTGTTCATATTATTGTTATAATTTATTTCTGTTTTCTTCTCATAAGGAGGAGGGGACTCCTTCAAAAGTTCTTTGAGGGTTTGAAGGGCACTTACACCTTCACAATACCAAAGCAGAAAATTTGAAGCCGATCTCATAATTCGTTCTATCGTAATAAACAAAGATTATAAAGATTATCAATTAAAGTGTTTCTGAGAATGTGTGCCTCTTTAAGGGGGGGCTCCTTGACGCAGTAAAGAGGCTATCAGTCTGAGGAATTGGACCTTTTGGTCTTCTTCCTCAGACCGAACCTAATTACCCCCCAATCCCCCCTCCCCTTTCCCATCTTCCCCATTATCCCTTTTCCCTTTCCTCCTCCTCCTCCTCCTCATCCCTCCCTTATTTCCTTCCCATTTTTACCCTGGGAGCTTCTCTCCACAGGCATTCTAGTTCCTAAATAGGGGGAAGGGTACCGTGGTCCAATCCCATTCCGTTGAGGTTCTTGGCGGTGGTGTAGTTTGCCGTGGAATCTGGATTGCCTGAGGATGTCCCGATCCCTGTCCGGTCTCCCAGGGGGTGGCCTTGGGTATCTTTCGGGAGAAGGGTGTATCTCTGGAGGCCACTTTTCGGATTCCGGGGGTGGTGGCCGAAGGCGGTATGCTTTGTGGCGGATATCCGGCCGCCCTCTCTTTTGTCCGCCGAGGTGGCTCGGTGGATGTGAGGTTGCTATCCCGGATTGCTGATTTACTGGCATGAAGGGTAGGGTATAGCACGGGTTCCATGCAGCATCTGCACTACTTGCGGTGTTGAGGTCCTCTTGGGCATGGAGGGGGATTTACGCCCCTTTCATTCCTCCTAGGAGCTATTCCTCCACGTTCCCC
>WNWK01001622.1:257500-263094 GCA_009830355.1 Cherax destructor | reverse complement strand
GAGGAAGGAGCAGCAGCCACCCACCTCAGGTGGAATCATGTGACTCCCTCCCAGCAACTAGACGCCGGCAGTATAACAAGCCTAGTGTCATAATCGGTAGTTTGCCAACTCCAGGGCAGCTACTACAAACATGAGCATAATATATAGTGTTACATCCTACCTAATAAACATAGCTAAGTCAAATAATGTCAAATATAAGTCAAATAGGTCAAATAATAATATAAAGCAAGATATTAACGATTTAGCTATTATCGAGAATATCAGCAATATAAAATTATAGAAAATGGAAAATATACATTATACAATATACATTATAAATTTACATTGGGGCCCATTCTGGGGACGCAATACTTCCTCAACCTGATTGGCTGGTCCTTGACTGTTGTTTTCTTCCTGATTTGGCTGTACAACAGCTTTGGGTCAGACTTGGCTTTCGATGCTGTGTCGTTATCGTATTGCCGCTGGACCTCCCTCCTTATCTGTGCATGTTCGTTTCTGGCTCTTTGACCAATCTCTTTATTTTCCTGGGTCCTTTGTCTTCTATACTTTTTCCATTTTCTAGCTCACTTAGTTTTGGCCTCTCTACACATTAGGGTGAACCAAGGGCTCGTTCTGGTCTTCCCATTATTTCTGTTTCCTTTGGGAAGGAACCTCTCCTCTGGCTTGTTGCATTTTGTTGTCACGTATTCCATCATTTCCTTTACTGATTTTCCCACCAGTTTTCTTTCCCACTGAACCTTATGCAGGAAATTCTTCATGCCTGGGTAGTCATCTTCGTAGTTTAGCTTCTCCCTTCCTACTCTTCCTGCCTCTCTCTCAACTTTAAACTAAACTATGTATTCGAAGTTCAGGACCATGTGATCACTAGCTCCGAGGATGCTTTCATATGTGATGTCCTCAATGTCTGAAGTACTCAGGGTGAATATGAGGTCCAGTCTTGCTGGTTCATCCTCTCTTTTCTGGTAGTGTCCCTAATGCATTGATGCATGAGGTTTTCCAGTACCACCTCCATCATCTTAGCCCTCCATTTTTCTGGGCCCCCTTGTGCCTCCAGGTTTTCCCAGTCAATTTCCTCATGACTGAAGTCACCCACAGCTAGTAATTTTACCCTGCACTCATGAGCTCTTCTTGCCATTTCAGGTAGTGTATCAACCATTGCTCTGTTGCTATCATATTCTTGTCTTGGCCTCCTGCTATTCTGTGATGAGTTATGCATCTCTGTAATCACCACCCTGAGACCTTCAATCTGAAGAGTTCCTACTACGTATTCCCTTGCTTTCCCTCTGTCCCCTCCTTCCAACTTCTCAAAACTCCACTGGTTTTTGATGAGCAGTACAGCTCCTCTGCCCCCTCAATTCCCTCTATCTTTCCTCAGGATCTGATATCCAGTTGGAAAGATGGCATCTATTATCATTCCTGTGAGCTTGGTTTCCATGAGAGCTATGATGTTTGGTGATGCCTCTGATTCTTTCATGTCATTCCTCACACTTATTCGTTATTCCATTTGTATTGGTGTACCATACCTTCAACTTCTTTTCCAACACTGTATTCTTGGGGGTTGTGGGGTTGGGGGAGTGGGAGAACTGGCAAGGTGCTATAGGAGTCTCCTGTGTAGGGTGGGGTGGGGTCTGTGAGTGTGATTTGTTTTGGATATGTTTGGTTGTGGTGTTCTGTGAGTGATTCTGTTGGTGTTTTTTCTTGCTGCTCGTCCTGACTCTGGTTGTCTCCTAATGACTCTAACCTTGTCTCTCTCTCTTGCCCCTTTCGTCTTTGTATTCTCTCAGTTTGTTGTTCTGTTCTTGTTCTGTCATGATCTAGGTACACCCTCTGGTATTTTTTTTTGTTTCCTTTACCTGTGGTTTCTGCTGCAGGAACCTGTTCCACACCATTTCTGTCTTGAAAATCAATTTGATTGTCCAATTTCTTTCCCCTCGAGTATCCCTCTATTCTCCTGATAATTTATCAGCTCAGTCATGTCTGCCTCTCATGTTTGTTGATTATATTTTCAGTCTCTTTTTTTTTCTCTCCCTGTCATCTTTCATCATATTTTTCCCAATGCTCTCCTAAAGCCCATGAATAAAAACTGACCTCTCCCTCTCTCGCCATTGTTTTTTCCCTCAGCATCTATGAGTACCATTTAAACATAGCCATTGCCTCCATTATTTCCTGGATCTCCTGGTGGTTTGATTGTGCCTCTGCAGGGGGGCTATCACCTACGCCGCTTCACTTACTGCTACTGTGCCCAGTAGCATGCCATTTTCATTCCTTGACATTTCCTTGTGGCCTGATAGGGCCTCAACGTAAATCTTAACTCCTTATCATCAGTCCCCTCATTGGATATTGGGGTACCTGCTCCTGAAAGCATGCCCCTTTCATTCTTTGGCTCTGTATCTTGCTTCAGCTTTTTCAGTTCATCTTCTAGGCTCTATAATTTGACTTCTGCAGCTTCGGCTTACAGCTCCCACTTCTTGCTCTCTGCATCCATCCTCTCCTCCATTTTAGCAATAAGCTCAACCAATTGCCTTTCCCACTCTTGTTCTATCCTTCTCCTTAGCTCTTCCGTCCATTCTTCCTTTCCAGGCCCATGTTCCTTTGTTCCCCTGTGTGTGTGTTTATACTCACCTATATGTGGTTGCAGGGGTCGGGTCACAGTGTGTGAGTGAGTGTGTGTGTGTGTGTCACTGTTACTGAAGCAATGACTGACAGCAGCTCCTCCCTCTTTGTAAGGCGGTGTTGGCAAGACAGCAGTGAATCGTGGTTCAACAGTGAACACGCACAGACCTCCGCGTAGCGTTCAACACCACAGTGCCAACCCACACACACCACGGCAGTGCCAAAGTTAGTAGTAATACCCTCCTTCAATACCCTCCTTTAATACCCTACTTCAATACATTCTCTCCTGCACCCACCATAGTCTATTTAGGTCACCTCTTCCTCAATAAACTCATTCCTCTGTACTCTACAGTGATATTAGATGAGTTTAAACAGTCTGGGTACCTCTAAACTCACTCCCTGCACTCTAAAATCATCTGCTAGTACGTCACAATGATATTAGATGAGTTTTGACAGTCTGGGTACCTCTCAACTCACTCCCTGCCCCTCAACTCATTCCTTAGTACACCACAGCCCTCGTAAACTTGTCTAACCAGCTTGGGTACACCCAACTCACTCAACTAACACTTGCCTGCTGCCGGGAATCCTGCTCCTCCCTGTGCAACTTAAACCACGACATTGACCCCCAAATGTACATTTCGCCCCCTGTACGTTTCGCCCTGGATTACATCACCTGCGTGTATATACAGACCCTGGTTCAAGACCAGACCCCCAAAAATACTACAGTAAGCTTAAATCAACTAAGCTGGGAAAATAAGCTTACTGTTCATCCTAAAGCAGAGATTTGCTTACTGATTTGTTGAAGTGATTTTTAAACACTATAAACGAAGGTGAAAGCGACTTTCTCTGGTTAATCATTATCTCGGGTATATGGACCTTCCGGCTACGAGGGTTATGATAATGAGTGTACCATGAGAGCTTCTGGTTCCTGCTGTATATATGGACCATGGTTCATGCTGTATACGTGGACCAGGGTTCATGGTGTGTATATGGACCAGGGTTCATGGTGTATATATGAACCAGGGTTCATGATGTATATATGGACCAGGGTTCATGGTGTGTACATGGACCAGGGTTCATGGTGTGTACATGGACCAGGGTTCATGGTGTGTATATGGACCAGGGTTCATGGTGTGTATATGGAGGGTTCATGGTGTATTTATGGACCAGGTTCATGCTGAGTACATGGACCAGGGTTCATGGTGTATATATGGACCAGGGTTCATGGTGTATATATGGACCAGGGTTCATGCTGTATACATGGACTAGGGTTCATGCTGTATATATGGATCAGGGTTCATGCTGAATATATGGACCAAGGTTTATGGTGTATACATGGACCAGGGTTCATGGTGTACATATGGACTACAGTTCATGCATACATGGACCAGTTCATACTATATATGGACCATGGTTCATGCTGTATACATGGTCCATTGTTCATGCTGTATACATGGTCCATTGTTCATGCTGTATACATGGTCCATTGTTCATGCTATATACATGGTCCATTGTTCATGCTGTATACATGGTCCATTGTTCATGCTGTATACATGGTCCATGGTTCATGCTGTATATGTCGTGCCGATTAGGTAAAACTGGTCAATTAGCAAGAACTCATCTAAAATTAAGTCCTTTCTAAAATTTTCTCTTATACGTTTAAAGATATATTTTTTTTCATTTATGTTAATGTAAGAATTTATAATTTTGTACCACGAGAAACTTTGAAAACCTACCTAACCTTATTACAACAAGCGCAATTTAATTTAGCCTAACCCAACTAAATATATTATAGATACGTTAACATTAATTTAATAATAAACAAACACAATGAAATATATTTTTTTCGTTATGTTCAGAATGATTTTGGCGAAATTATTGCATACACAAATTTTCACTTGTCTTATATGGCAAGGTGAGCGTTGCTATTTAAGCCAAAATCGCAAGTTTTACCTAATCGGCACGACATATACATGGACCATGGTGGATACACGGTCCATGGTTCATGCTGTATACATTGTCCATGGTGTATACATTGTCCATGATGTATACATAGTCCATGATGTATGCATGGCCAATGGTTCATGCTGGATACATGGTCCATGGTTCATGCTGTATACATGGTCCATGGTGTATACATGGTCCATGCTGTATACATGGTCCATGGTGTATACATGGTCCATGCTGTATACATGGTCCATGGTGTATACATGGTCCATGGTGTATACATGAACCATGGTTGATACACGGGCCATGGTTCAGGCTGTATACATGGTCCATGGTGTATACATGGTCCATGGTTCATGCTGTATTCATGGTCCATGGTGTATACATGGTCCATGGTGTATACATGGTCCATGGTGTATACATGGACCATGGTGGATACACGGTCCATGGTTCATGCTGAATACATGGTCCATGGTGTATACATGGTCCATGCTGTATACATGGTCCATGGTGTATACATAGTCCATGGTATATACATGGTTCATGTTGTATGCATGGTCCATGGTTCATGCTGTATACATGGTCCATGGTTCATGCTGTATACATGGTCCATGGTTCATGCTGGATACATGGTCCATGGTTCATGCTGTATACATGGTTCATGCTGTATACATGGTCCATGCTGTATACATGGTCCATGGTGTATACATGGTACATGGTGTATACATGGTCCATGGTGTATACATGGTTCATGCTGTTTACATGGTCCATGGTGTATACATGGTCCATGGTGTATACATGATCCATGCTGTATACATGGTCCATTGTGTATACATGGTCCATGGTTCATGCTGTATACGTGGTCCATGGTTCATGCTGTATACATGGTCCATAATTCATGCTGTATACATGGTCCATGGTTCATTCTGTATACATGGACCATGGTTCATGCTGTATACATGGACCATGGTTCATGCTGTATTCATGGTCGATGGTTCATGGTGTATACATGGACCATGGTTCATGCTGTATAC
>WNWK01001622.1:220000-252500 GCA_009830355.1 Cherax destructor | reverse complement strand
CCCCTACCTTTCCTAAAGCCCCCTTGTTCATCTGCTATCTTGCTCTCCTTCTTACTCTTAATTCTTTCAATAATAACTACCATACACTTTACCTGGTATACTCAACAGACTTATTTCCCTATAATTTTTACACTCTCTTTTCGTGCATTGTTGCCTTTAAACAAAGGAACAATACACGCTCTCTGCCAGTCCCTAGGTACCTTACCCTCTTCCATACATTTATTAAATAGCACTATCCACTTCAAAACTATATCCCCACCTGCTTTTAACATTTCTATCTTTATCCCATCAATCCCAGCTGCCTTACCCCCTTTCATTCTACCCACTGCCTCACGAACTTCCCCTACACCCACAACTGGCTCTTCCACACTCCTACAAGATGTTATTCCTCCTTGCCCTACACACGAAATCACAGCTTCTCTGTCTTCATCAACATTTAACAAATCCTCAAAATATTCCCTCCATCTTCCCGATACCTCTAACTCTCCATTTAATAACTCTCCTCTCCTATTTTTAACTGTCAAATCCATTTGTTCTCTAGGCTTCCTCAACTTATTAATCTCATTCCAAAACTTTTTCTTATTTTCAACAAAATTTGCTGATAACATCTCACCCACTCTCTCATTTGCTCTCTTTTACATTGCTTCACCACTCTCTTAACCTCTCTTTTCTCTCCATATACTCTTCCCTCCTTGCATCACTTCTACGTTGTAAAACCTCTCATTTGCTAACTTTTTCCCTTACTACTCTCTTTACATCATCATTCCACCAATCGCTCTTCTTCCCTCCCGCACCCACTTTCCTGTAACCACAAACTTCTACTGAATACTCGTAACACTATATTCTTAAACTTACCCCATACATCTTCAACCCCGTTGCCTATACTCTCACTAGCCCATCTATCCTCCAATAGTTGTTTATATCTTACCCTAACTGCCTCCGCCTCTAGTTTATAAACCTTCACTTCTCTCTTACTTGCTGTTTCCATTTTCCTTGTATCCCATCTACCTTTTACTCTCACTGTAGCTACAACTAAAAAGTGATCTGATATATCTGTGGCCCCTCTATATACATGTACATCCTGAAGTCTACTCAACAGTCAATACGTAATCCAACAAACTACTGTCATTACGCCCTACATCATATCTTGTATACTTATTTATCCTCTTTTTCTTAAAATATGTATTACCTATAACTAAACCCCTTTCTATACAAAGTTCTATCAAAGGTCTCCCATTATCATTTACACCTGGCACCCCAAACTTACCTACTACACCCTCTCTGCATGTTTCTCCCACTTTAGCATTTAGGTCCCCTACCACAATTACTCTCTCACTTGGTTCAAAAGTTCTTATACATTCGCTTAACATCTCCCAAAATCTCTCCTCTACACTCCTCTCTTCTCCAGGTGCATACACGCTTATTATGACCCACTTTTCGCATCCGACCCTTATTTTAATCCACATAATCCTTGAATTTACACATTCATATTCCCTCTTTTCCTTCCATAACTGATCCTTCAACATTATTGCTACCCCTTCCTTAGCTCTAACTCTCTCAGATACTCCTGACTTAATCCCATTTATTTCTCCCCACTGAAACTCGCCTACCCCCTTCAGCTTTGTTTCGCTTAGAGCCAGGACATCCAACTTCTTTTCATTCATAACATCAGCAATCATCTCTTATCATCCGCACTACATCCACGCACATTCAATCATCCCAGTTTTATCAAGTTTTTCTTCTTCTCCTTTTTAGTAATGTATACAGGAGGGGTTACTAGCCCATTATATACACAGCCACACACACACACACATCCCTTACACACACACATCCCTGACACAAACACACACACATCCCTGACACACACAGACATCCCTGACACACACATCCCTGACACACACACACATCCCTGACACACACACACACACATCCCTCACACACACACATACATACAACAGGCCTAGTGTCTAATCGACATGTGCCTAGGACAAAATGGTAACTAACATCCCTGACACACACACACAACCAAACAACACACCCCTGACACACACAAACACATCCCTGACACACACACATCCCTGACACACACACAAACACATCCCTCACACACACACACACACAACCAAACAACACACACAAACACACCCCTGACACACACAAACACACCCCTGACATACACACAAACACATCCCTGACACACACACACATCCCTGACATACACACACATCCCTGACACACACACATATCCCTGACACACACACATATCCCTGACACACACACATATCCCTGACACACACACACATCCCTGACACACACACATCCCTGACACACACACATCCCTGACACACACACATCCCTGACACACACACATCCCTGACACACACACATCCCTGACACACACACATCCCTGACACACACACATCCCTGACACACACACATCCCTCACAGACACATACACATCCCTGACACACACACATCCCTGACACACACACACATCCCTGACACACACACACATCCCTGACACACACACACATCCCTGACACACACACACACACATCCCTGACACACACACACACACAACCAAACAACACACACACAACACATACACACACACAAACACATCCCTGACACACACACATCCCTGACACACAGACATATCCCTTCAACCCTAAATAATTAACACAAACTCACACGGCTCTAAACCCGACGGGGCCACCACACATGCACCACCCTGGGCCATAAATATCAGCCAGGGCCACACAAAGGGCCACTAAATCATGGCCACACTGACACCACACGCCTGGCCACATTATTCACCTATGTTCACCTTGCTAGCTTATAATTACCATTATCATACCTAAGGGTGATTAAGATGTGTTAAGGGGTGATTAAGCGATGCTAAGGGGTGTTAAATGTTAAGGGGTGATTAAGGGGTGATTAAGGGGTGATTAAGCGATGCTAAGGGGTGTTAAATGGTGTTAAGGGGTGATTAGGGGGTGATTGTGTTACGGGGTGATTAGGGGGTGATTATGTTACGGGGTGATTAGGGGGTGATTGTGTTACGGGGTGATTAGGGGGTGATTGTGTTACGGGGTGATTAGGGGGTGATTGTGTTACGGGGTGATTAGGGTGTGATTGTGTTACGGGGTGATTAGGGTGTGATTGTGTTACGGGGTGATTGTGTTACGGGGTGATTAGGGGGTGATTGTGTTACGGGGTGATTAGGGGGTGATTAAGAGGTGTTAAGGGTAATGAATCGGGTGTTATGGGTCAGGAAGGATATACCCTGGGATACTTGTATATATATATACCTCTGTACTAATGTATATACCCATATACCACACAATGTATATACCTCAATTTAAATTATCTACATTATTTATGTACATCGTAATTTATATGCCAAGTCCCATAATCAATCAATAGCAATTTATGTTCGACTTACAACCTGATAGATGGGCTCTATCTATCTATTATATACACAGGGCGTCTCAAAATGATGAACCCAATTTATATATATATATATATATATATATTATATATAAATAATGTATATATTTGAAAATTATGCAACACTGTATATGCAATATGCATATATACGCAAGACTGTGTACTCAACATGTATGAATACTCAACAGTGTACACACACATGCGAAACACCTTATACGCAACACCCTATAAGCAACACCTTATACTCAACGCCTTATAAGCAACACCTCATACGCAACGCCCTATACGCAACACCTTATACGCAACGCCCACACATATGCAACACCATATACGCAACATTCACACACACGCAACACATACGCGAAACCACCACAGTGATCACTATCAAACTCTCAATAATATATACGCAAACATACGCAAACACGGGTTCACGCCTTGCGTCAGTGTGATGGACAGCCAGGATTACGCAATGAATAATTGAATACGCAGAAGGTATTAAGAGCGTAGCAAAGTGCGTAAGACTGCCACCTCCTGGACTATACGCACTTGAAAGAGGGGGAGAAAGGGAAGAGGGGAGAGAGAGGAGAGGGGAGAGAGAGGAGAGGGGAGAGAGAGGAGAGGGGAGAGAGAGGAGAGGGGAGAGAGAGGAGAGGGGAGAGAGAGGAGAGGGGAGAGAGAGGAGAGGGGAGAGAGAGGAGAGGGGAGAGAGAGGAGAGGGAGAGAGAGGAGAGGGAGAGAGAGGAGAGGGGAGAGAGAGGAGAGGGAGAGAGAGGAGAGGGAGAGAGAGGAGAGGGGAGAGAGAGGAAGGGGAGAGAAAGGGGAGGGGAGAGAAAGGGGAGAGATAAAGAGGAGATATGAGAGGGGAGAGAAAGAGATATAGAGAGGGAGAGATAGAGAGAGAGGAGAGGGGAGAGATAGGAGAGAGAGGAGAGGGGAGAGAGAGGAGAGGGGAGAGATGGGAGCGAGAGGAGAGATAGGAGCGAGAGGAGAGGGGAGAGATAGGAGCGAGAGGAGAGGGGAGAGATAGGAGCGAGAGGAGAGGGGAGAGATAGGAGCGAGAGGAGAGGGGAGAGATAGAGCGAGAAGAGGGAGAGATAGAGCGAGAGAGAGGGAGAATAGGAGAGAGAGGGAGAGAAGAGAGAGATAGAGAAGGAGAGATAGCAGAGGGGAGAGAAAGGAGAGATGAGGGAGAGAAGAAGAGAGATGAGAGGAGAGAAAGGGAGAGATAGGGAGAGCAGAGATCTCTTCTCTATCAAGAGATATCACTTGTTATCTTACTTATCGGGGGGAGGGGGAATAAGGGGAAGGAGAAGAGGGGGAGGGGTTATCGAAGGTGCTAGTCACGTGACACGCACCTGCTTCCCCCTCCTCCCTCCCCTCTCAGTGTATATACACTGAGGTGTGTATCTCGGTGTATGTCTCAGTGTATATACACTGAGGTGTGTATCTCGGTGTATGTCTCAGTGTATATACACTGAGGTGTATATTAATCAGTATTTTAAGTGTTAGTATTCTTGACTGGTGGTGACATACAGTCTTAATGACCCTCGTGTAGTAGATAGACTTGAAACCCAACTAACCAACGTACCAAAAAATACCAAGAATACAACAAATTAACCATAGTATACAAGAAAACATACACCTGGCTGGTGTATAATACACCTCATACACCTGGCTGGTGTATAATACACCTCATACACCTGGCTGGTGTATAATACACCTCATACACCTGGCTGGTGTATAATACACCTCATACACCTGGCTGGTGTATAATACACCTCATACACCTGGCTGGTGTATAATACACCTCATACACCTGGCTGGTGTATAATACACCTCATTCACCTGGCTGGTGTATAATACACCTCATACACCTAGCTAGTGTATAATACAATTCATACACCTCATACACCTGGCTGGTGTATAATACAATTCATACACCTGGCTTGGTGGGAATTTATGGACCAGGTCGATACTGTTGAAGGTGTGAGTGACGGCCCGTGAAACATGTCCCCCATGGTACAGGTGGTCCAGTGGACCGTATATGTGCTCCAGTGGAACCTACATGTACTCCAGTGGAACCTACATGTACTCCAGTGGAACCTACATGTACTCCAGTGGAACCTACATGTACTCCAGTGGAACCTACATGTACTCCAGTGGAACCTACATGTACTCCAGTGGAACCTACATGTGGTCCAGTGGAACCTACATGTGGTCCAGTGGAACCTACATGTGGTCCAGTGGAACCTACATGTGGTCCAGTGGAACATACATGTAGTCCAGTGGAACCTACATGTGGTCCAGTGGAACCTACATGTGGTCCAGTGGAACCTACATGTGGTCCAGTGGAGCGTACATGTGGTCCAGTGGAGCGTACATGTGGTCCAGTGGAGCGTACATGTGGTCCAGTGGAGCGTACATGTGGTCCAGTGGAGCGTACATGTGGTCCCAGTGGAGTGGGCACATGTGTCAGTGGAGCTACATGTGTCAGTGGACGTACATGGTCAGTGGAGCGTACATGTGGTCCAGTGGAGCGTACATGTGGTCCAGTGGAGCGTACATGTGGTCCAGTGGAGCTACATGTGGTCCAGTGGAGCGTACATGTGGCAGTGAGCGTACTGGTCCAGTGGAGCTACATGTGGTCCAGTGGAGCGTACATGTGGTCCAGTGGAGCGTACATGTGGTCCAGTGGAGCGTACATGTGTCCAGTGGAGCGTACATGTGGTCCAGTGGAGCGTACATGTGTCCAGTGGAGCAGTCAGTGGTCAGTGGAGCGTACATGTGGTCCAGTGGAGCGTACATGTGGTCCAGTGGGCGCAGTGGCAGTGGCGTACATGTGGTCCAGTGGAGCGTACATGTGGTCCAGTGGAGCGTACTGCAGTGGGATGTCCAGTGGAGCGTACATGTGGTCCAGTGGAGCGTACATGTGGTCCAGTGGAGCGTACATGTGGTCAGTGGAGCTACAGTGGTCCAGTGGAGCGTACATGTGGTCCAGTGGAGCGTACATGTGGTCCAGTGGAGCGTACATGTGGTCCAGTGGAGCGTACATGTGGTCCAGTGGAGCGTACATGTGGTCCAGTGGAGCGTACATGTGGTCCAGTGGAGCGTACATGTGGTCCAGTGGAGCGTACATGTGGTCCAGTGGAGCGTACATGTGGTCCAGTGGAGCGTACATGTGGTCCAGTGGAGCGTACATGTGGTCCAGTGGAGCGTACATGTGGTCCAGTGGAGCGTACATGTGGTCCAGTGGAGCGTACATGTGGTCCAGTGGAGCGTACATGTGGTCCAGTGGAGCGTACATGTGGTCCAGTGGAGCGTACATGTGGTCCAGTGGAGCGTACATGTGGTCCAGTGGAGCGTACATGTGGTCCAGTGGACACATGTGGTCCAGTGAGCGTACATGTGGTCCAGTGGAGCGTACATGTGGTCCAGTGGAGCGTACATGTGGTCCAGTGGAGCGTACATGTGGTCCAGTGGAGCGTACATGTGGTCCAGTGGAGCGTACATGTGGTCCAGTGGAGCGTACATGTGGTCCAGTGGAGCGTACATGTGGTCCAGTGGAGCGTACATGTGGTCCAGTGGAGCGTACATGTGGTCCAGTGGAGCGTACATGTGGTCCAGTGGAGCGTACATGTGGTCCAGTGGAGCGTACATGTGGTCCAGTGGAGCGTACTGTCATGGAGACATGTCCAGTGGAGCGTACATGTGGTCCAGTGGAGCGTACATGTGGTCCAGTGGAACCTACATGTGGTCCAGTGGAGCGTACATGTGGTCCAGTGGAGCGTACATGTGGTCCAGTGGAGCGTACATGTGGTCCAGTGGAGCGTACATGTGGTCCAGTGGAGCGTACATGTGGTCCAGTGGAACCTACATGTGGTCCAGTGGAGCGTACATGTGGTCCAGTGGAGCGTACATGTGGTCCAGTGGAACCTACATGTGGTCCAGTGGAACCTACATGTGGTCCAGTGGAGCGTACATGTGGTCCAGTGGAGCGTACATGTGGTCCAGTGGAGCGTACATGTGGTCCAGTGGAGCGAACATGTGGTCCAGTGGACCCATATTGACTTCACTTTCCGCCATGCCACATACCCAATTTCAGGTGTGAGGTGGGCAGATGAGGGGGCAGGTGTGAGGTGGGCATGTGAGAGGTGGGCATGTGTGAGGTGGGCAGGTGTGAGGGGGCAGATGTGAGGGTGCCAGGTGTGAGGGGGCAGGTGTGAGGGTGGCAGGTGTGAGGTGGCAGTTGTGAGGTGACAGGTGTGAGGTTGGGGAGGTGTGAGGGTGGGGAGGTGTGAGGTGGGCAGGATGAGGTGGCAGTGTGAGGTGGCAGGTGTGAGGGTGGGGAGGTGGAGGTGGCAGGTGTGAGGTGGCAGGTGTGAGGTGGCAGGTGTGAGGTGGCAGGTGGAGGGTGGCAGGTGTGAGGGTGGTAGGTGTGAGGGTGGAGGTGTGAGGGTGGGGAGGTGGAGGGTGGGGAGGTGTGAGGGTGGGGAGGTGCGAGGGTGGGGAGGTGTGAGGGTGCCAGGTGTGAGGGGGCAGGTGTGAGGGGGCAGGTGTGAGGGGGCAGGTGGAGGGCAGGTGTGAGGTGGGCAGGTGTGAGAGGGGCAGGTTGAGAGGGGCAGGTGTGAGGGGCAGGTGTGAGGAGGTGAGGGGGCAGTGTGAGGGGCAGGTAGGTAGGGTGGGCAGGTGGAGGGGCAGGTGTGAGGGGGCAGGTGTGAGGGAGGGGGAGGTGTGGAGGGGCAGGTGTGAAGGGAGGGCAGGTGTGAGGGGCAGGTGTGAGAGGGCAGGTGGAGAGGGGCAGGTGTGAGGGGCAGGTGTGAGGGGGCAGTGTGAGGGGCAGGTGGAGGGGCAGGTGTGAGGGGCAGGTGAGGGGCAGTGTGAGGGGGCAAGTTGAAGGGGGCAGGTGTGGAGTGGCAGGTGTGAGAGGGGCAGGTGTGAGGGGGCAGGTGTGAGGGGGCAGGTGTGAGGGGCAGGTGTGAGGGGCAGGTGTGAGGGGGCAGGTGTGAGGGGCAGGTGGAGGGGGAAGGGTGAGGGGGCAGGTGTGAGGGGGCAGGTGTGAGGGGAAGGTGTGAGAGGGCAAGTGAAGGGGGCAGGTGTGAGGGACAGGTGTGAGAGGGCAGGTGTGAAGGGGCAGGTGTGAAGGTGGACAGGGGTGAGGGGGCAGGTTGAAGGGCAGGTGTGAGAGGGGCAGGTGTAGAGGGGCAGGTGTGAGGGGCAGGTTTGAGAGGGGCAGGTGTGAGGGGGCAGGTGTGAGAGGGCAGGTGTGAGGGGGCAGGTGTGAGGGTAGCAGGTGTGAGGAGGGGCAAGTATGAAGGGGGGCAGGTGTGAGGGGCAGGTGTGAGGGGCAGGTGTGAGAGGGGCAGGTGTGAGAGGGGCAGGTGTGAGGGGGCAGGTGTGAGGGGGGCAGGTGTGAGGGGGGCAGGTGTGAGGGGGCAGGTGTGAGGGGGCAGTTGTGAGGGGCAAGTATGAAGGGGGCAAGTGTGAAGGGGGCAGGTGTGAGGGGCAGGTGTGAAGGGGTGATAGCATCACCTGGTTGGGTGCTCTTGCTATCAGCTGTTATCTCAACCAGTCGCTCTCTCGTCTCTCACTGACTCCTATCTCTCTCTCTCTCTCTCTCTCTCTCTCTCTCTCTCTCTCCTCCCCTCCCTCCCTCTCTCACTGACTCTCTCTCTCCCCTCCCTCCCTCCCCTTACTCTTATTTCTTCTTGGGGGGTTAACCTCCCTAGATGATAGTGGAGGGTATGGGGTAGTAGTGGTGGCCGGTGGGGGTAGTAGTGGTGGTTGGTAGTGGTAGTAATGGTGATTAGTGGTGATAGTAGTGGTGGTTGGTGGCAGTGGTTTGTGGTAGTAGTAGTGGTGGTTGGTGGCAGTGGTTTGTGGTAGTAGTAGTGGTGGTTGGTGGAGGTAGTAGTGGTGGAGGATGGTGTTGGTTGTTGGTAGGGGTAGCTTTTGTGGTTGGCAGGGGTAGCAGTGGTGGTTGGTAGGGGTAGCAGTGGTGGTTGGTAAGGGTAGCAGTTGTGGTTGGTAAGGGTAGCAGTTGTGGTTAGTAGGGGTAGCAGTTGTGGTTGGTAGGTGTAGCAGTTGTGATTGGTAGGGGTAGTAGCTGTGATTGGTAGGGGTAGAAGAGGTGATTATTAGGGGGTAGTAGTGGTTGTTATTAGGGGAAGTAGTAGTGGTGGTGGTAGTTGATAATTGTGGTGGCAATGTTGGTAGCTGGTAGGGGAGAGGGTAGTGACGGATGCAGGTAATAGTGGTGGTCTGGGTGGTGGTGTGAGTAGTGTTAACGGTGGTGATAATAGTGGTAGGTGATAGTAGTAATGGTGGTTGTGGATGCTGATAGTGCTTTTGGTGATAGTGAGGGTAAAGGTGGTGGCAGCTTTCTGGTGGTGCTAGTGGTAGTGTGCTGGTGGTAGTGTGCTAGTGGTAGTGTGCTGGTGGTCGTGGTGGTAGCGTGCTGGTGGTGGTGGTGGTAGCGTGGTGGTAGCGTGCTGGTGGTGGTGGTGGTAGCGTGGTGGTGGTGGTAGCGTGCTGGTGGTGGTAGCGTGCTGGTGGTGGTAGTAGCGTGGTGGTAGTAGCGTGGTGGTGGTAGCGTGGTGGTGGTAGTAGTAGTGGTCGCGTGGTAGTTGTAGTGGTGATATAGTAGTGGTGGTAGCGTGCCGGTGGTAGTGGTGGTGGTAATGGTGGTTGCGTGCTGGTAGCAGTATATTGTGCACCGCCACCACTACACCGGTGGTAGTAGTGGCAGTGGTGGCAGTTGTGGGGGTGGCAGTGGTAGTGGTGGTAGCGTGTTGGTAGTAATGTCTACACTCCACCTGCTGTTGCTGTCACTCCCCATATGCCTGCCCCACCACTGACGCCTCATCCCTCCCCCACCACCCATCATCTCCTGTTAAACCAATCAAATAACATCTCACAAATCAACTTACAACGAATTAAAACCAATCTCGTAAACAGCAAAAACGTTGAGCCAATGAGAGAAAGTTTCATAAGAGTCCATTAGACAGTGAACCAATCAGCGGGGATGTCTTAAGTGTAAACAAATCAGCGGGCCAATCAGCGCCCTGGTAGGCAAGTGGCTGGGTGACGCGGGGTTTAAAGGCTGGACGGCTTGCGTGACCGGTCCTACCGATGTATTTACCATTACCAAAAAATATAATCGTAGATGTTGGGTTAATGTGAAAATTGTGTGTGTGTGTGTGTGTGTGTGTGTGTGTGTGTGTACTCACCTAATTGTACTCACCTAATTGTGGTTGCAGGGGTCGAGACTCAGCTCCTGGCCCCGCCTCTTCGCTGTCTGCTACTGGGTCTCTGCTCTCCCTGCTCCATGAGCTTTATCATACCTTGTCTTAAAACTATGTATGGTTCCTGCCTCCACTATATCATTCTCTAGTCCATTCCACTTCCTGACTACTCTGTGGCTGAAGAAATGTTTCCTGACATCCCTTTGACTCATCTGAGTCTTCAGCTTCCAGTTGTGTCCCCTTGTTTCTGTGTTCCCTCTCTGAAACAACCTGTCACTATCTACCTTGTCAATTCCCCGCAGTATTTTGTATGTCGTTATCATGTCTCCTCTGACCCTTCTTTCCTCCAGTGTTGTTAGTCCTATTTCCTCAGCCTTTCTTCATAAGACAGACCCCTGAGTTGTGGAACTAACCTTGTCGCAAACCTTGCACTTTCTCTAGTTTCTTGACGTGCTTGACCAGGTGTGGGTTCCAGACTGGTGCTGCATACTCTAGTATGGGCCTGACGTATACGGTATACAGTGTCTTGAACGATTCCTTGTTAAGGTAACGGAACGCTAATCTTAAGTTTGCCAGTCGCCCATATGCTGCCGCGGTTATCTGGTTGATGTGTGCTTCCGGAGACGTGCTTGGTGTTATACTCACCCCAAGGTCTTTCTCCTTTGTTGAGGTTTGTAGCCTTTGTCCACCTAGCCTGTACTCTGTCAGCGGTCTTTTGCCCTTCTCCGATCTTCATGACTTTGCATTTGGTGGGGTTAAATTCGAGAAGCCAGTTGCTAGACCAGATGTCAAGCTTGTCCAGGTCACTTTGAAGTCCTGCTTGGTCTTCATCCGATGTGATTCTCCTCATTAATTTCAATCATCTGCGAAAAGAGACACTTCTGAGTCTATCCCATCCGTCATGTCATTCACATATAGCAAGAATAGCACTGGTCCTAGGACTGACCCCTGCGGTCCCGTCGTGGCGCCCTGTGTCGTCACCTTAGTTGTACTCACCTAGTTGTGGTTGCAGGGGTCGAGTCAAGCTCCTGGCCCCGCCTCTTCCTGGCCGCTACTGGGTCCTCTCCCTGCTCCATGAGCTTTATCATACCTCGCTTAAACTATGTAGGTTCCTGCCTCCACTAATCTTCCTAAACTATTCCACTTCCGACCACTCTGTGACTGAAGAAATCTTCCTAACATCCTTGATTCATCTGAGTCTTCAACTTCCATTGTGTCCCCTTGTTGTTGTGTCCCTCTCGGAACATTCTGTCTCTGTCCACTTGTCAATTCCCTCAGTATTTTATGTTGTTATCATGTCTCCCTATCTCTCCTGTCCTCCAGTGTCGTCAGGTCGATTTCCCTTAACCTCCCTCGTAGGACATACCCCTTAGCTCCGGGACTAGTCTTGTTGCAAACCTTTGCACTTTCTCGAGCTTCTTCACATGCTTGGCTAGGTGTGGGTTCCAAACTGGTGCTGCATACTCCAATATGGGCCTAACGTACACAGTGTACAGGGTCCTGAACGATTCTTTATTAAGATGTCGGAATGCTGTTCTTAGGTTTGCTAGGCGCCCATATGCTGCAGCAGTTATTTGGTTGATGTGCGCCTCAGGAGATGTGTCTGGTGTTATACTCACCCCAAGATCTTTTCCTTGATTGAGGTTTGCAGTCTCTGGCCCCTAGGCTGTACTCCGTCTGCGGTCTTCTTTGCC
Source organism: Cherax destructor (assembly GCA_009830355.1). NCBI lineage: Eukaryota > Metazoa > Arthropoda > Malacostraca > Decapoda > Parastacidae > Cherax > Cherax destructor. The sequence goes on along the minus strand of WNWK01001622.1, from coordinate 240,115 downwards.
CTTCCCCAATCTTCATGACTTTGCACTTGGTGGGGTTGAACTCCAGGAGCCAGTTGCTGGACCAGGCTTGCAGGCTGTCCAGATCCCTGTCCAGATCCCCTGTGTGTGTGCGTGTGTGTGTGTGTGTGTGTGTGTGTGTGTGTGTGTGTGTGTGTGTGTGTGTGTGTGTGTGTGTGTGTGTGTGTGTGTGTGTGTGTGTGTGTGTATGTATATGTGTGTGTGTGTGTGTGTGTGTGTACTCACCTAATTGTGGTTGCAGGGGTCGAGACTCAGCTCCTGGCCCCGCCTCTTCGCTGTCCGCTACTGGGTCTCTGCTCTCCCTGCTCCATGAGCTTTATCATACCTCGTCTTAAAACTATGTATGGTTCCTGCCTCCACTATATCTTTCTCTAGACTATTCCACTTCCTGACTACTCTGTGGCTGAAGAAATGCTTCCTAACATCCCTTTGACTCATCTGAGTCTTCAGCTTCCAGTTGTGTCCCCTTGTTTCTGTGTTCCCTCTCCGGAACATCCTGTCACTGTCTACCTTGTCGATTCCCCGCAGTATTTTGTATGTCGTTATCATGTCTCCTCTGACCCTTCTTTCCTCCAGTGTTGTTAGTCCTATTTCCCTCAACCTTTCTTCATAGGACAGACCCCTGAGTTGTGGAACTAGCCTTGTCGCAAACCTTTGCACTTTCTCTAGTTTCTTTACGTGCTTGACCAGGTGTGGTTTCCAGACTGATGCTGCATATTCTAGTATGGGCCTGACGTACACGGTGTACAGTGTCTTGAACGATTCCTTGTTTAGGTGACGGAACGCTAATCTTAGGTTTGCCAGTCGCCCATATGCTGCCGCAGTTATCTGGTTGATGTGTGTCTCCGGAGACGTGCTTGGCGTTATACTCACCCCAAGGTCTTTCTCCTTTGCCGAGGTTTGTAGCCATTGTCCACCTAGCCTGTACTCTGTCAGCGGTCTTCTTTGCCCTTCTCCGATCTTCATGACTTTGCATTTGGTGGGATTGAATTCGAGAAGCCAGTTGCTAGACCAATGTCAAGCTTATCCAGGTCTGTTTGAAGTCCTGCTTGGTCCTCCTCCGATGTGATTCTCCTCATTAATTTCACATCATCTGCGAACAGAGACACTTCTGAGTCTATCCCGTCCGTCATGTCATTTACATATACCAAGAATAACATTGGTCCTAGGACTGACCCCTGCGGTACACCGCTCGTCACAGGCGCCCACTGTGATACCTCATCACGCACCATGACCCGTTGTTGCCTCCCTGTGAGGTATTCCCTGATCCATTCCAGTGCCCTTCCTGTTATACATGCTTGTTCTTCCAACTTCTTTACTAATCTCATGTGAGGAACTGTGTCGAAGGCCTTCCTGCAGTCCAGGAAAATGCAATCAACCCACCCTTCTCTCTCTTGCCTTAACTCTGTTACTTTATCATAGAACTCTAGGAGGTTTGTTACACAGGATTTGCCTTCCCGGAATCCGTGCTGTCTGGTGTTTATTATCCTGTTCAGCTCGAGGTGCTCCACCATTCTTTTCCTGATGATTTTCTCCAGGACTTTGCACACTATACATGTAAGTGACACCGGTCTATAGTTTAGTGCCTCTTTTCTGTCTCCTTTTTTAAAAACGGGGACTACATTGTCCTTCTTCCATACCTCAGGTAACTGCCCATTTTCAAGGGATGTGTTGAATTTTATGGTAAGTGGCACACTCAGTACCTCAGCTCCTTCCCGAAGAACCCACGGGGAGATATTGTCCGGACCCATCGCCTTTGAGGTATCAAGGTCACTGAGTAACTGCTTCACCTTCTCAGTTGTGTGTATGCCCTCTAGCACTTGATACATCCCTTGTTGGTGACGCACCCCGTCCTGTCTACCCAGCTGCCTTCCTTCCTCCACTGTGTGTGTACTCACCTAATTGTACTCATCTAATTGTGGTTGCAGGGGTCGAGACTCAGCTCCTGGCCCCACCTCTTTGCTGTCCGCTACTGGGTCTCTGCTCTCCCTGCTCCATGAGCTTTATCATACCTTGTCTTAAAACTATGTATGGGTCCCGCGTGTATGTGTGTGTACTCACCTAGTTGTGGTTGCAGGGGTCGAGTCATAGCTCCTGGCCCCGCCTCTTCACTGGCCGCTACTGGGTCACTCTCCCTGCGCCATGAGCCTTATCATACCTTTCCTGTGTGTGTGTATGTGTGTGTGTGTGTGTGTGTATGTTAGTTACCATTTTGTCCTAGGCACATGTCGATTAGACACTAGGCCTGTTGTATATGTGTGTGTGTGTGTGTAAGGAAACATTTCGAAATGTTTCGGCCCTGCCGGGAATTGAACCCGGGCCCTCCGTGAGTGAAGCAAGAGCGCTAGCCACCATGCCATCGGGGCGTGTGTGAGGTGTATGTGTGTATGTGTGTATGTGTGGGTGTGTACTCACCTAGTTGTGGTTGCAGGGGTCGATTCATAGCTCCTGGCCCCGCCTCTTCACTGGCCGCTACTGGGTCACGCTCCCTGCTCCATGAGCTTTATCATACCTCTCCATAAAGCTATGTATGGAACCTGCCTCCACTACATCGCTGCCCAAACTATTCCACTTCCCGACTACTCTGTGACTGAAGAAATACTTCCTAACATCCCTGTGATTCATTTGAGTCTTCAACTTCCAACTGTGTCCCCTTGTTGTTGTGTCCCATCTCTGGAACATTCTGTCTCTGTCCACCTTGTCAATTCCTCTCAGTATCTTATATGTCGTTATCATGTCCCCCCTATCTCTCCTGTCCTCCAGTGTCGTCAGGTCGATTTCCCTTAACCTCTCCTCGTAGGACATACCCCTTAGCTCCGGGACTAGTCTTGTTGCAAACCTTTGCACTTTCTCTAGCTTCTTTACGTGCTTGGCTAGATGTGGGTTCCAAACTGGTGCTGCATACTCCAGTATGGGCCTAACGTGTGTGTGTGTGTGTAAAATTACAGCAGGTGTAAGGTGACTAACACCCAGGTACCTACTTACTGCTAGGTGAACACTGACAGCAGGTGTAAGGTGACTAACACCCAGTACTCGAACCCGCGACCTCTCAGTTCTACAATAACTGTATAATGACTGTGACTGTATGTGTATGACTGTGTACAATGACTTTGTATGACTTACTGTATGACTGTGTATAATGACTGTGTATAATGACTGTGTATAATGACTGTGTATAATGACTGTGTATAATGACTGTGTATAATGACTGTGTATAATGACTGTGTATAATGACTGTGTATAATGACTGTGTATAATGACTGTGTATAATGACTGTGTATAATGACTGTGTATAATGACTGTGTATAATGACTGTGTATAATGACTGTGTATAATGACTGTATGACTGTGTATAATGACTTTGTATGACTGTATGACTGTGTATAATGACTCTGTGACTATGACTGTGTATAATGACTCTGACTATGACTGTGTATAATGACTGACTGTATGACTGTGTATAATGACTATGACTGTGTATAATGACTATGACTGTGTATGTATGACTGCATGACTGTGTATAATGACTGCATGACTGTGTATAATGACTGCATGACTGTGTATAATGACTGCATGACTGTGTATAATGACTGCATGACTGTGTATAATGACTGCATGACTGTGTATAATGACTGCATGACTGTGTATAATGACTGCATGACTGTGTATAATGACTGTATGACTGTGTATAATGACTGTATGACTGTGTATAATGACTGTATGACTGTGTATAATGACTGGGAGTGAGCAGGTGTGAGAAAGAGTTGGTGGTAATTGTGGTTGATTGGTTTGAATGTTGGTTGGGGTATGGATGGTGGTGGTAATGGAGGAGGTGGTAGTACTGGTGGTAGTAATGGGGGAGGTGGTAGTACTGGTGATGGTAATGGGGGAGGTGGTAGTACTGGTGGTGGTAATGATGGAGGTAGTAGTACTGGTGGTGGTAATGGGGGAGGTGGTAGTACTGGTGGTGGTAAGAGGAAGTTGGTGGTGGTAATGGGGGAGGTGGTAGTACTGGTGGTGGTAATGGGGGAGGTGGTAGTACTGGTGGTGGTAATGGGGGAGGTGGTAGTACTGGTGGTGGTGAAGAGGGGTGGTGGTGTTAGTAGTGATGGTGAAGAGGGGTGATGGTGGTAGTAGTGGTGGTGGTGAAGAGGGGTGATGGTGGTAGTAGTGGTGGTGAAGAGGGTGATGGTGGTAGTAGTGGTGGTGGTGAAGAGGGTGATGGTGGTAGTAGTGGTGGTGGTGAAGAGGGGTGATGGTGGTAGTAGTGGTGGTGGTGAAGAGGGGTGATGGTGGTAGTAGTGGTGGTGGTGAAGAGGGGTGATGGTGGTAGTAGTGATGGTGAAGAGGGGTGATGGTGGTAGTAGTGGTGGTGGTGAAGAGGGGTGATGGTGGTAGTAGTGGTGGTGGTGAAGAGGGGTGATGGTGGTAGTAGTGGTGGTGGTGAAGAGGGGTGATGGTGGTAGTAGTGATGGTGGTGAAGAGGGGTGATGGTAGTAGTAGTGGTGATGGTGGTGAAGAGGGGTGATGGTAGTAGTAGTAGTGGTGATGGTGGTGAAGAGGGGTGATGGTGGTAGTAGTGGTGATGGTGGTGAAGAGGGGTGATGGTAGTAGTAGTAGTGGTGATGGTGGTGAAGAGGGGTGATGGTAGTAGTAGTGGTGATGGTGGTGAAGAGGGGTGATGGTAGTAGTAGTAGTGGTGATGGTGGTGAAGAGGGGTGATGGTAGTAGTAGTGGTGATGGTGGTGAAGAGGGGTGATGGTGGTAGTAGTGGTGGAAGGGGTAGTGGTGGTAGTGGTGGTAGTAGTGGTCAAGGGGTGTAATGGTGGTAGTGGTCAAGGGGTAGTGGTGGTGGTAGTAGTAGTAAAGGAGGGTAATGGTGGTGGTAGTAGTGGTGAAAGGCGTAGTGGTGGTAGTGGTCAAGGAGGGTAGTGGTGGTGGTGGTGGTAGTAGTGGTCAAGGGGGGTAGTGGTGGTGGTAGTGGTCAAGGGGTAGTTGTGGTGGTGGTAGTGGTCAAGGGGGGTGGTGGTGGTAGTAGTGGTCAAGGAGGGTAGTAGTGGTGGAGGGGGTGATAGTGGTAGTAGTGGTCAAGAAGGGTAGTGGTGGTGGTAGTAGTGGTCAAGGGGGTGGTGGTGGTGGTGGTAGTGGTCAAGGATGGTAATGGTGGTGGTGGTGGTAGTGGTCAAGGATGGTAATGGTGGTGGTGGTGGTAGTGGTCAAGGAGGGTAGTGGTAGTGGTGGTGGTAGTGGTCAAGGAGGGTAGTGGTGGTGGTGGTAGAGGTGGTAGTAGTGGTGGTGGTTTTAGTAGTGGTAGTGGTTGTGATAGTGGTGGTAGTGTTAGTAGTGGTAATGGTGGTGGTAGTAGTGGTAGTGGTGGTAGTAGTAGTGGTGGTGGTATTGGTGGTGGTAGTAGTAGTGGTGGTGGTGATAGAAGTGGTAGTGGTGGTGGTAGTGGTTATGGTAGTGGTGGTGGTGGTGTTAGTAGTGGTATTGGTGGTGGTAGTGTTAGCAGTGGTGGTAGTAGTAGTAGTGGTGGTGGTGGTGTTAGTAGTGGTAGTGGGGTAGTAGGTAGTACCAGCTGGGGAGGGAGGGGTTAGAATGGGGGACCAGCAAAATTAAAGACTGGGAAGGGGGGAAGTAATGGGGGGTAGGTAATGGGGAAGTAATGGGAGGAAGTAATGGGGAAGGGAAGTAAAGGGGGAGGAGAGGGAAGTAATGGGGGAGGGGAAGGGAAGTAATACGGGGGGGGTGACTCTACAAGTCACCAAGGAGGGGGGAAGCGTGGGTGGGGGAGGGGTGGCAAAAAGGGTGAACAATCACAGTGGGGGCGTCCACCCCCTCTCCCTCTCAATAAAACCCAGAGGGAGAGAGGGAAAGGGGAGGGGGCGTTTTCCCCCTCCCCCACAAATTCCATTCCAGTAGCACTCATAACAGAGCTCTAAGTAGTACCTGCATACCTCTGTATACTGACCTTTGTATAGTGACCTTTGTATGTATAGTAACCTCTATATATTGACTAGTATGTATGACCTTTGTATGTAAAGTGACCTTTATATACTGACCTTTGTATATATATAGTGACCTTTATATATTGACCTTTGTATAGTGACCTTTATATATTGACCTTTGTATGTATAGTGACCTTTATATAGTGACCTTTATATATTTACCATTGTATGTGACCTTTGTATAGTGACCTTAATACTCCTGTATGACTTTAATGCACCTTTATGGTGGTCTTTGCATATTGACCTTAATCGTACACCTGTATTGTGACCTTAATTGTACACCTGTGTTGTGACCTTAATACACATGTATAGTGACCTTTATCCTACATATATAACCTTAATACACATGTATAGTGACCTTAGTACACATTTATAGTGACCTTAATACACTAGTGACCTTAATACACATGTATAGTGACCTTGATACACTAATGACCTTATTACACATGTATAGTGACCTTAATCCTACACATGTATAGTGACCTTAATCATACACCTTGATACATCTGTATAGTGACCTTGATACACTAGTGACCTTAATCATACACCTGTATAGTGACCTTGATACATCTGTATAGTGACCTTGATACATCTGTATAGTGACCTTGATACATCTGTATAGTGACCTTGATACACTAGTGACCTTAATCATACATATGTATAGTGACCTTAATCATACACCTGTATGACTAAGGTACTGGAGTATTGTGGTGGGTGTCAAGGCGAGGAATGCAATTCTGGCCCTTGTGTCGGGAGGTAATTGAGGCGAGAGTCGTCCATCACCACTGCCAGTCTAGTGCATTTGTTGGGGTGGTGGGGGTGGGAGGGTGGGGGTGGGGGAGATCCACCCCCCTTCCCACCTCCCCTCCCTCTGATGACTGAGTGGAGATTTTCGTGTAAACTGAGAGTGAGAGAGAGTGAGAGTGAGAGGGAGTGAGAGGGAGACAGAGAGAGAGAGAGAGAGAGGGGGAGAGGGAGTGAGAGGGAGAGTGAGACAGAGGGGGAGAGAGTGAGATTGAGGGAGAGTGAGACAGAGAGAGAGAGAGAGTGAGAGAGTGAGAGGGAGGGAGAGTGAGACAGTGAGAGAGATGGAGAGAGGGAGTGAGAGAGGGAGAGAGAGAGAGAGAGAGAGAGAGAGAGAGAGAGAGAGAGAGAGAGAGAGAGAGAGAGAGAGAGAGAGAGAGAGAGAGAGAGGAGAGAGGGAGAGAGAGAGAGAGGGAGAGAGAGAGAGATTGGGAGAGAGAGAGAGAGGGAGAGGGAGAGAGAGAGAGAGGGGGAGAGAGAGAGAGGGGAGAGAGAGAGAGAGAGAGGGAGTGAGAGAGAGAGAGCGAGATAGTGAGAGAATTATTACCTCTTCTATAATTCCTCTACGATAAGTTATTTCTGTTTTAAATTATACCTGATAATATGACCAGCCTTCTATAACACCACCTGATATATGGCACTCTTAAACAGGTGTAAATCAGGTGAGGTGAGGTGACTGTCACCTCACCTAGGTAACCTACTTGCAAATTGTGTACGTGTACGTTGCTTCCACGCACCACCAACGTACCTGAATTTCCTGGAGTATACCTTGGGGGGGGGGGTTTCGGGGGTCAACGCCCCCGTGGCATGGTACATCACCAGGCCTGGTGGTGGATCCGAGACTGATCAACCAGGTTGTTACTGCCGCACGTAAACCAACGTAGGAACCACAGCCCGGTTGGTCAGGTGCTGACTGTGTCTGTCCAGCTCACTCTTGAAGAAAACCAGGGGTCTTGAAGAAAACCAGGGGTCTTGAAGAAAACCAAGGGTCTTTAAGACAGGGATCTATTGGTAATTCCCCTTATTCCTATTGGGAGTCTGTTCAACAGCCTCCCACCAATGGCGCCCCTACTTTTCACTGGGGGTATGTTGCATTGCCTGCCAAGTCTTTTTCTTTCGTAGGGAGTGATTTCTGTGTGCAGGTTAGGGACCAGTCCCTCCAGAATGTTTATCTCTCGCCTGTGCTCCAGTGAGTACAAGTCAAGTGCTTCCAGGCGTTCCCAGTAGTTAAGGTGTTTGATGGAACTTATACGTGCAGTAAAGGTTCTCTGTACATTCTCTAGATCTGCAATTTCACGTCTTGAATGTAGATGTTAGTGTACAGCAGTATTCCAACCTAGAGAGAACAAGTGATTTAAAAAGGATCATTGGCTTGGCATCCCTAGTTTTGAAAGTTCTCATTATCCATCCTATTATTTTCTTTACAGATATGATAGTGGCACTGTTGTGACATTACCACTCCCAGGTCCTTCACATTATTTTTCCGCTCTATTGTGATTAGAGTTTGTAGTATACTCAGTTCTAGTTATTATTTCCTCCAGTTTTCCATAACGGAGTAGTTGGAATTTGTCTTCATTGAACATCATATTGTTCTCCGTTGCCCATTGGAAAACTTGGTTTATATCTTAGGGATTTACTGTATCATCCTGCAAAGGATGATACAGTGCTGTGGTTTACATCTTTGTTATGTCTGATATGAGAATGAGGAACAGGATAGGTGCGAGTACTGTGCCTTATGGAACAGAGCTCTTCACTATGGCAGCTTCCGATTTAACTCTGTTTACCACTACTCTTTGTGTTCGATTGGTTAGAAAGTTGAAGATCCATCTGCCTACTTTGCCAGTTATCCCTTTAGCACGCATTTTGTGTGCTATTACACCATGATCACACTTGTCAAAGGCTTTTGCAAAATCTGTGTATACTACATCTGCATTCTGTTTTCCAGTGCATCCAAGACCATATCATAGTGGTCCAGTAGTTGCGAGAGACAGGAGCGACCTGCCCTGAACCCATGTTGCACTGGATTGTGCAGTTTTTGGGAATCCAAGTGGTTTGCAGTCCTGCTTCTTAGCACTCTTTCAAATATTTTTTTATGATGGGGGATGTTAGAGCTATTGGTCTACAGTTCTTAGCTATTGCTCTGCTGCCACCTTTATGGAGTGGGACTATATCCGTTGTTTTTAGTGACTTTGGAATCTGTGTCTATGCTCCTTCTCCATAGCATACTTAGGGCCTGTGAGAGGGGTTTCTTGCATTTCTTAATGAACAATGAGTTCCACGAGTCTGGTCCTGGGGCTGAGTGCATGGGCATGCCGTCGATGGCTTTCTCAAAGTCTAGTGGAGTTAGGATTATGTCAAAAATTTGGCATACATTGACAGGGTTTTGATGCTCATTCATGAAAAAAAATAATTTGAGTTGTCTATCTTTTGACTGGTTAGTGGCTCGCTGAACACAGAGTCATATTGAGATTACAATATCTCTATTTCTTTTTTGTCATCTGTGTAGGATCCGTCTTGTCTGAGCAGGGGCCCTAAACTAGATGTGGTTTTTGCCTTGTTTTTGGCATATGAAAAGAAATATTTCGAATTTCTTTCAATTTCACTAATCGCTTTTAGCTCTACTTGTCTCTCCTGGATCCTATACAAGTCCTTTAACTTAAGCTCAATATTTTCCACTTCCCTGGTTAGCACTTCCTTCCGTGTTTCAGATAATCTGGCATTCTTCAGGAGGTTAGTGATTCTTCACCTTCTCCTGTAGAGGGAGCGTCTCTCTTTCTCCAGTTTGCTTCTTCTCTTCTTTTTTCTTAGGGGAATATGCCTTTAACATACTTCAGCTTTCAGGAAGTTGATCTGTTCATTATTATAATCAAAGGGGAAGTGCTAAAACTGTAGGATTATACAGTGCTTGTGGTGGATGGGGCAACATGGAAGGTATTTGGGCTTAATTCAGGGAACTGGAGCATAGATCCAATTCCCTAAATCAAGAGCCCCTCAGGGTCTATGTTATATAAGATATCTTCCCAACATGTAGCATTTAGGACATAGTTTACCTGGTCCCAGTTGATGTTATTGTTAAATTGAAGTTGGTGAAGACCCTCATAGCTGTATGTATTTTGGTAGTCAGGACTCCTGTGCATGTAAGTCTGGACTTCGATTAGATTGTGATCAGAATTAGTTGTTATTGATATTATGTTTCTTACCAGGTCCTCATTATTTGTGAAAATAAGGTCTAGGGTGTTCTCCAGTCTTGTTGGCTCCACTATCTGCTGACTTAGGGTGTGTTTGTTGCAGAAATTCAGCAGCTCGTGTGTGTGAGACTTTTCATCTGGGCTGCCTCCAGGGATTATTTCTGCTACAACATTCTTCCATTTTGTATTTCTTTGATTGAAGTCACCAACCAGCAAGATGTTTGGGGTTGGAAGGTTTTCCAGACAGTAATCAATTTTCAATAGCTGTTCCTTGAACTGTTGGGAAGTTATATATATGTAGTGGCTTGTATACAAGTACAATGACTAAGTTTTGGTTCTCGACCTTTAGTATCTCCGTGCAAATAAGCGACTCTTTGGCATAGAGGCCAACCCCCTAGTTATGCATATTTCATTGTCAGTAATCATTTGCGTGGGTCTCTGTGAACGCTGCAAACATTGCATTTGACACCCCTAGAAGTCTACTAATGAAAGTTATTTTGTTGTTAGTGGATGGCTTAAGGCCCTGTATATCAGCAAACATAAATTAGGTCATGTTGCGTGTTTGCTGGGAGGATTTTGTTGTTGGTATCAGTAGTTGTGGTTCTGGAAAGTCATGGGGAGGCCACTGGCCTTGCCTCCAGTCCAAGACTCCAAAGTGGACTGTTTTGACTAAAAAAAATCACTCGGAGTGGAGTTGTAACTACAACGGTTTGTTTTACAGGGTGTGTAGCTCCTGGTCCTTTTTAATGGTATGTGGGGCAGTTGGTGCTGTAACACTGAGGACTGAAGAGTAGCGTATCTCAGGGTGGAAGCATCTGCAAGACTCACAACCACATCATGATCCTTTAGACAGGAGGTTGGGGTATTTTTTGGGATGTTTCAAGTTGCAGCTACTTGCCTCATCCCCTTCCCAACAATCGTACCTCATCCCCTTCCCTACAATCGTACCTCATCCCCTTCCCTACAATCGTACCTCATTCCCTTCCCTACAATCGTACCTCATTCCCTTCCCTACAATCGTACCTCATTCCCTTCCCTACAATCGTACCTCATCCCCTTCCCTACAATCGTACCTCATCCCCTTCCCTACAATCGTACCTCATCCCCTTCCCTACAATCGTACCTCATCCCCTCCCCTCCCTCTTAGCTACATTCATACCCCATCCCCTCCCTCTACAATCGTACCCCTCCCTCTTCCCCATCCTTACAATCGTACCCCTCCCATCTTCTCTCCACCCATACACGTGAGCCCCTTCCCTACAATCATACTCCTCCCCTACCTCCCTCTTAACCACCCCTACACTCGAAGCCCCCTCCCCCCTTCCTGCTTCACTGTTGTTCTTCCTTCCTCCTCTCTCCCCCTCCTCCCCTCCCCACCCCTCTTCCTGCCTCCCACTTCATCCACCCCTCTTTCCTCTCCCTCTCTCCCCTTCCTTTCTCTTCACTCTCCTTAACACTCCTCTTTGTTCCTTATTCTCCTCTGTACGTTAGAAGCGATGTGCGTCTGTGTACGTCTGTGTACGTCTGAGTGCGTCTATGTGAGTACTTGTGTACGTCTGTGTGCGTCTGTGTACGTCTGAGTGCGTCTATGTGAGTACTTTTGTGTACGTCTGTGTGCGTCTGTGTACGTCTGAGTGCGTATGAGTGACTGTGCGTATTTGTGTGTACTAGTGAGTGCGTCTGTGTTCGTGTGTACTCACCTAGTTGTACTCACCTAGTTGTGGTTGCATGGGTCGAGACATAGCTCCTGGCCCCGCCTCTTCACTGGCCGCTACTGGGTCACTCTCCCTGTGCCATGAGCTTTATCATACCTCTTCTTAAAGCTGTGTATGGAACCTGCCTACGTTCGTCTGTGTGCGTGTGACAGCATCTGTGTGCGTGTCAGAGCATCTGTGTGCGTGTACTCACCTAGTTGTGGTTGTAGGGGTCAAGTCATAGCTCCTGGCCCCGCCTCTTCACTGGTCGTGAGAGTGTGTGTGTGTGTGCTGACACAGCAGGGACAGTCTCCTGGGTGGGGGGCGCCGCTACCCATAATGGGGGGATGGGCCGCCCCCTTCCCATGGGTGGGAGTGGGCCGCCCCCTTCCCATGGGTGGGAGTGGGCCGCCCCCTTCCCATGGGTGGGAGTGGGCCGCCCCCCCCCCGCCTAGAAGAGCGTGTTATCTGGAGCTCGTGGCGGCGCGCGTGCTCTCCCCCTCCCCCCACCCATTCAGGATCCGCACCCCATCAACTCCCCCTCCCCTCCTTCCCTCCCCAACCCCCTACCCACCACCACTGACATGGTCAACCAGGTTGTTTCTGCTGCTGATTTTCATGCTAGCTAGTGTTATCTATGTTATGATACTAAGCTTGAACACCACCAGGGGTCTTGAAGACCACCAGGGGTCTTGAAGACCACCAGGGGTCTTGAAGACAACCAGGGGTCTTGATGACAACCAGGGGTCTTGAAGACCAACAGGGGTCTTGAAGACCAACAGGGGTCTTGAAGACAACCAGGGGTCTTGAAGACAACCAGGGGTCTTGAAGACAACCAGGGGTTTTGAAGACAACCAGGGGTCTTGAAGACCACCAGGGGTCTTGAAGACCACCAGGGGTCTTGAAGACCACCAGGGGTCTTGAAGACAACCAGGGGTCTTGAAGACAACCAGGGGTCTTGAAGACAACCAGGGGTCTTGAAGACAACCAGGGGTCTTGAAGACAGACAGGGGTTGCTAATGTCCTAATATATGAAAAGAAGTTGTTGAAGAGTCTTGGATCCCCTACACTATGTGAAAGGTGGAACCACACACACACACACACACGCGCCAGGAGCTGTGAATCGACACCTGCAACCACAATTAGGTGAACACACACACACAAGTAGTAACGGTATCTGATACCCTGAGTATGCTGGTATGACCCCTTCCCCCCTCCCAAACCCACATATATGATAGTATGCTGGCTAAACCCCCCTCCTCCTCCTCACCTGTGGGGGGGTCATTAACCCCTCACACACACTTCCTAACCCCCTCATACTGCTACCCCCTCATAGTTTCTGCTTCAAACTAACCCCTAATACTGCTACAGCCTCATTGTATCCCCTCATACTGCTACCCTCTCATACTTATACCCTCTCATACTGATACCCCATCAAAGTATCCCCCTCTTACTGCTACTGTAAGGTGTTAGTGAGGTGGTAGTAGTGTTGATGTTAGTGGGATGGTGGTGGTGGTAGTGGTGTGGTGGTGGTGGTGGTAATGGTGTGGTGGTAGTGGTGTGGTGGTGGTGGTAATGGTGTGGTGGTAATGGTGTGGTGGTAGTGGGGTGGTAGTGGGGTGGTGGTGGTAGTGGGGTGGTGATGGTGGTGGTAGTAGTGGGGTGGTGGTAGTGGTGTACTCACCTAATTGTGGTTGCAGGGGTGGTGGTGGTGGTGGTAGTCGTGGTATTGGGGTGGTAGTAGGGTGGTAATGGTATTGTAGTGGGGTGGTAGTGTTTATTAGAGGGGGTTGTTGTCCAGCCAGTACACACAGAGGTGGTGGGGGTTAAGAGGGAGGGGGAGACGCTGTGGGAAGGGGGATGGGAATATATGGGGAGGAGAGAGGGGGAAGGGGCTACATGAATCATCTGGACGTGACGGAGGGGAGGGGAGAGGGGGATGGGTTAGTGGGAGGGCAGAACCGGTGTCACCCCACATAATTAGTGTGTGTGTGTGTGTGTGTGTTTGTGTGTCTGACTGGTCGTTTCACACACAGACACACACACACACACACACACAGGAGCTGAGACTCGACCCCTGCAACCACAATTAGGTGAGTACACACACACACACTATGACTCGACCCCTGCAACCACAACTAGGTGAGTACACACACACACACACACACACACCAAAACTTCACTGGTATTTGATGAGCAGTACAGCTCCTCCACCTCCTCTATTCCCTTTATCTTTCCTCAGGATCTGATATCCAGTTGGAAAGATAGCATCTGTTATCATTCCTGTGAGCTTGGTTTCCATGAGAGCTATGATGTCTGGTGATGCCTCTGATTCTTTCATGTCATTCCTCACACTTGTTCGTTATTCCATTTGTATTGGTGTACCATACCTTCAACTTCTTTTCCAACACTGTATTCTTGGGGGTTGTGGGGTTGGGGGAGTGGGAGACCTGGCAAGGTGCTATGGGAGTCTCCTGTGTAGGGTGGGGTGGGGTCTGTGAGTGTGGAGTGTGGTTTTGAGATATGTTTGGTTATGGGGTTGTGTGGGTGGCTGCTTCTCCCAAGATGGTGTGGAACAGGATCCTGCAGCAGGAACCTGCAGCAGGATCCTGCAGCAGGAACCATGGCTAAATTAAAAAGAAAAATTCCAGAGGGTGAACCTAGATCACGACACAACGAGAACAGATTTAGATTTTGCCACCGAAGTGGCTAGTTTATTGTGCACCCCATATCCATCCTGTGGACGGTAGCGCAAGAGCATATGGATACACAAAAGGCCTAGGCACTAGGCCCCAAAGGGGTTAACAATTGTACATTTGGGTTTATATCTACATTTCAATTATCTGTTACAAGCAAATTTAGGAAATTTGCTTAGTACAATTGGTATCTTATTTCATGAATAAGATATCTTAACATGTCACATAGGTTATTATATTGTCTATCTCTCTATTCCTCAATAAGTGCACAATTAAGCACATAGTGTTCAAGACAGTGACCATATGCCTGATCACATAATTTGCATTTAGTTTGATCATCATCTGTGTCTCCCAAACTGTCAGAAGTACTTGTAGCCAAGCCTAAGCCTGGCCACTACAACATCAGTCAGTACTTGTAACCAAGCCTAAGCCTGGCCACTACAACATCAGTCAGTACTTGTAGCCAAGCCTAAGCCTGGCCACTACAACATCAGTCAGTACTTGTAACCAAGCCTAAGCCTGGCCACTACAACATCAGTCAGTACTTGTAGCCAAGCCTAAGCCTGGCCACTACAACATCAGTCAGTCTGTTCACATTGCAAGTTGCTCCACAAACATGCCCATCTATGCTCGCATTATCATGAGCACAGATAGGCACGTTCATGGAAATTAATTTGGATTTATATCTACAGTTCACTTATCTGTTACAAGCAAAATTTAGGAAATTTGCTTAGTATAAGTGGTATCCTACCTTCACTAATAAGATATCTTGACATGTCACATAGGTTATTATACTGTCTATCTCTATAATCCTCAACGAGAACAGAACGACAGAAACTGAGAGAATACAAAGACGAAAAGGGGCAAGAAAGAGAGAGAGAAGGCTAGAGTCGGGAGGGAACAACCAGTCAGGAGGAGCAGCAAGAACAACCACCCACAGAATCACTCACAGAACACTACAACCAAACATATCCCAAACAAACCACACTCACAGACCCAACCACAACCTACACAGTAGACTTTCATAGTACCCTGCCTGGTCTCTCCCCCAGCCCCCACAACCCCTCAGAATACAGTGTTGGAGAGGAAACTGAAGGTATGGTACACCAATGCAGATGGAATAACGAATAAGTGTGAGGAGTGGCATAAAATAATCAAAGAGGCATCACCAGACATCATAGCTCTCACATAAACCAAACTCACAGGAATAACAGATGCTATCTTTCCAACTGGATATCAGATCCTGAGGAAAGATACAGTGAAGTTTTGAAAAGTTGGAAGGAGGGGACAGAGGGAAAGCAAGGGACCACATAGTAGGAAGACTTCAGACTGGGGGTACCAGGGTGGTGATTACAGTGATGTATAACCCACCACAGAACAGCAGGAGGCCAAGACAAGAATATGAGAGTAACTGAGCGATGGTTGACACACTAGCTGGGGTGGCAAGAAGGGCCCACATAGGCAGGGCAAAGTTACTAGTTGTGGGTGACTTCAATCACATGGAGACTGGGAAAACCTGGAGCCACATGAGTTATGGAGGGCTAAGATGATGGAGGTGGTACTGGAAAACCTCATGCATCAACATGTTAGGGACACTACCAGAGAGAGAGAGAGAGAGAGAGAGAGAGAGAGAGAGAGAGAGGATGAACCAGCAAGACTGGATCTCATATACGAAAGACCCCACGGAGCTGGTGATCATGTGGTCCTGAGCTTCGAATATATTATAGAGTTGCAAGTGGAGAGGGAAGCAGGAAAAGTAGGTTGGGAGAAGCCAGACTACAAAGGAGGGGACTACACAGGCATAAGGAATTTCCAACATGAGGTTCAGTAGGAAAGAAAACTGGTGGGAAAATCAGTAAATGAGACGGAAAATGTGACAAAATGCAACAAGGAGGCAGAGGAGAGGTTCGTTCCCAAGGGCAACAGAAATAATGGTAAGACCAGAACGAGCCCTTGGTTCACCCAGAGGTGTAGGGAAGCAAAAACTAAGTGTGCTAGAGAATGGAAAAATGTATAGAAGACAAAGGACCCAGAAAAATAAGGAGATTAGTCAAAGAGCCAGAAACGAATATGCACAGATGAGGAGGGAGGTCCAGCGGCAATACGAGAATGACACAGCATGGAAAGCCAAGTCTGACCCGAAGCTGTTGTACAGCCACATCAGGAGGAAGACAACAGTCAAGGACCAGGTGATCAGGCTGAGGAAAGAAGGTGGGGAACTCACAAGAAACGACCGAGAAGTATGTGAGGAGTTGAACATGAGATTTAAGGAAGTATTTACAGTGAAGACAGGAACAACTCCGGAAAGCCAGAATGGTGGGGGTACACCAACAAGTGCTGGATACAATACACACAACTGAGGAGGAGGTGAAGAAGCTACTAAGTGAACTTGATACCTCAAAGGTGATGGGACTGGACATTATCTCTCCGTGGGTCCTGAGAGAGGGAGCAGAGATGTTGTGTGTACCACTAACAACAATCTTCAACACATCTATCATAACCGGGCGACTACCTGAGATATGGAAGACAGCAAATGTAGTACCAATTTTTAAGAAAGGAGACAGACAGACAGCATTAAATTACAGACCAGTGTCACTGACATGTATACCATGCAAAATTATGGAGAAGATTATCAGGAGAAGAGTGGTGGAGCACCTAGAAAGGAATGAGCTTATCAATGACAATCAGCACGGTTTCAGGGATGGGAAATCTTGTGACACAAGTAAGACAAGAGCGAGAGGGGTGGGTGGATTACGTTTTATTGGACTGTAAGGCGGCCTTCGACACAGTTCCTCACATGAGATTAGTGCAAAAGCTAGAGGATCAGGCAGGTATAACAGGGAAGGCACTGCAATGGAACAGGGAATACCTGATGGGAACCCAACGAATCATGGTGCGTGACGAGGTGTCAGAGTGGGCGCCTTTGACGAGCAGGGTTCCACAGGGGTCAGTCCTAGGACCACTGCTGTTTTTGGTATATGTGAATGACATAATGGAAGAGACAGTTTCAGAAATGCGGAGAATAGAATCGGATGAGGATCAGGCAGGACTACAAAGGGATCTGGACAGGCTCCAGGCCTAGTCTGACAACTGGCTCCTGGAGTTTAACCCCACAAAGTGCAAAGTCACAAAGATCGGGGAAGGGCAAAGAAGACTGCAGAGAGAGTACAGTCTAGGGGGGCCAAAGACTGCAAACCTCACTCAAGGAAAAGGATCTTGGGGTGAGTATAACACCGAGCACATCTCCTGAGGCACACATCAACCAGATAACTGCTGCAGCATATGGGCGCCTGGCAAACCTGAGAATAGCGTTCCGATACCTCAGTAAGGAATCGTTCAATACACTGTACACCGTGTACGTCAGGTCCATACTGGAGTATGCAGCACCAGTTTGGAACCCACACCTGGTCAAGCACGTCAAGAAATTAGAGAAAGTGCAAAGGTTTGCACTGGAGGACTGGAAGGATAGTGGGGACATGATGACAACTTATAAAATACTGAGGCATTGACAAGGTGGATAGTGACAGGATGTTCCAGAGAGGGGACACAGCAACAAGGGGACACAGCAACAAAGGGACACAGCAACAAGGGAACACAGCAACAAGGGGACACAGCAACAAGGGGACACAGCAACAAGGGGACACAGCAACAAGGGGACACAGCAACAAGGGGACACAGCAACAAGGGGACACAGCAACAAGGGGACACAGCAACAAGGGGACACAGCAACAAGGGGTCACAGCAACAAGGGGTCACAGCAACAAGGGGTCACAGTAACAAGGGGTCACAGCAACAAGGGGTCACAGCAACAAGGGAATACAATTGGAAGTTGAAGACTCAGTGAGTCACAGGGATGTTAGGAAGTATTTCTTCAGTCACAAAGTTGTCAGGAAGTGGAACAGTCTGGCGAGTGATGTAGTGGAGGCAGGATCCATACATAGCTTTAAGAAGAGGTATGATAAAGCTCATGGAGCAAGAAGAGTGACCTCGTAGCGGCCAGTGAAGAAGCGGGGCCAGGAGCGGTGACTCGACCCCTGTAACCACAATTAGGTGAGTACACATTCATAACCCGGACCAGCAGACATTGAAGCAAGAGTCGGAGGGGAAGGGGGAATAGGGGAGGGTTGGTGGGGAGGGCGAGAAAACAGGCAAGGAGGGGAGAGATAAGAGGGGAAGGGTGGGGAGAGGGGAGGGGGATGAGGGGAGAGGAGAAACCGTACACAGCACTGTGTTGTGGTGATGTTTGTATGTTGCTAACTTCTCTGCCCACCCCTCCTCTCCCCTCCCTCTCGGGGGTGACGAGGACAAACACCTATTGGTGGGGAGATCTAGGGATGGGAGAAAGACGTAGGGGAGGGGAGAAAGACGTAGGGGAGAGGAGACAGACCTAGGGGAGGGGAGACAGACCTAGGGGAGGGTAGACAGGCCAGACCTAGGGAAGGGGAGACAGACCTAGGGGAGGGGAGACAGCCCTAGGGGAGGGGAGACAGGCCTAGGGGAGGGGAGACAGGCCTAGGGGAGGGGAGACAGGCCTAGGGGAGGGAGACAGGCCTAGGGGAGGGAGACAGGCCTAGGGGAGGGGAGACAGGCCTAGGGGAGGAGACAGGCCTAGGGGAAAGGAGACAGGCCTAGGGGAAAGGAGACAGGCCTAGGGGAAAGGAGACAGGCCTAGGGGAAAGGAGACAGGCCTAGGGGAAAGGAGACAGGCCTAGGGGAAAGGAGACAGGCCTAGGGGAAGGAGACAGGCCTAGGGAAAGGAGACAGGCCTAGGGGAAAGGAGACAGGCCTAGGGGAAAGGAGACAGGCCTAGGGAAAGGAGACAGGCCTAGGGGAAAGGAGACAGGCCTAGGGGAAAGGAGACAGGCCTAGGGGAAAGGAGACAGGCCTAGGGGAAAGGAGACAGGCCTAGGGGAAAGGAGACAGGCCTAGGGAAAGGAGACAGGCCTAGGGAAAGGAGACAGGCCTAGGAAGGAGACAGGCCTAGGGAAAGGAGACAGGCCTAGGGAAAGGAGACAGGCCTAGGGAAAGGAGACAGGCCTAGGGAAAGGAAACAGGCCTAAGGGAAAGGAGACAGGCCTAGGGGAAAGGAGACAGGCCTAGGGGAAAGGAGACAGGCCTAGGGGAAAGGAGACAGGCCTAGGGGAAAGGAGACAGGTCTAGGGGAAAGGAGACAGGCCTACAAACAGGAATATAGACCTAGCGACAAATAAACTAGAAATTCCAGCAGCAGGAGAGACATGACCACGACACACAAGATACTGGGTGTAATGAGGCTGGAAACGGGTACACTAGGGCCTAAATTAAAGGCAATTAGAATCCATTTAGAATTTGAAGAAATGGAGTTAGACTCCATACACAGTTTGAAGAGGTACGACCAGGCCTGGAGGACTAGGAGTACATGTGTCACCATGTGAGTACATGGTACATGTGAGTACATGGTACATGTGAGTACATGGTACATGTGAGTACATGGTACATGTGAGTACATGGTTGTACATGATAGTACATGGTAGTACATGATAGTACATGATAGCACATGATAGCACATGATAGCACATGTTAGTACATTATAGTACATGGTAGTACACGGTAGTATATGATAGCACATTGAAGTACATGATAATACATGGTAGAATATGATTGTACATAATAGTACATAGTTGTAAATGATAGTACATGGTAGTACATGATAGTACATGGTTGTACA
>WNWK01001622.1:210000-212500 GCA_009830355.1 Cherax destructor | reverse complement strand
GACACCCCTCCCCCTTCTCCCCTCCCCTCCTCCCCCACCCATACACAGCAGTAAACAGACTTCCAAAATCCAGTACTCAGACTAATCCATTTAAGAGGGACAGTGAGGGGTGAGTCGTTGGAGGGGTGGTGAGGGGTGAGGTGGGGGTGATGGCTGGTTAGGGGTGGGGGTAGTGAGGGGTTGTGGATGAGAATTGAGGTGGTGTCAGAAGGTAGAGGGTGGTGTGTGTGGTGTGTGTGTAGTGTGTAGTGTGTGTGTGTGTGTGTGTGTGTGTGTAGTGTGTGTGTAGTGTGTGGTGTGTGTAGTGTGTAGTGTGTGTGTAGTGTGTGTGTAGTGTGTGTGTAGTGTGTGTGTAGTGTGTGTGTGTGTGTGGTGTGTGTATTGATTTGGTGTGTGTGGGTGTGTGTGTGTGGTGTGTGTAGTGTGTGTTGTAGTGTGTGTGTGTAGTGTGTGTGTGTGTGTGTAGTGTGTGGTGTGTAGTGTGTGAGTGTGTGTGTGTGTGTGTGTGTGTGTGTAGTGGTGTGTGTAGTGTGATATGTGTGTGTGTGTAGTGTGTAGTATTGTGTAGTGTGTGTGTGTGTGTGTAGTGTGTAGTGTGTGTGTGTGTGTGTGTGTGTGGTGTGGTGTGTGGTGTGTGTGTGTATTATGTGTGTGTAGTGTGTGGTGATGTGTGTGTGTGGTGTGTAGTGTGTGTGTAGTGTGTAGTGTGTGTGTGTGTGTGTGTGTGTGTGTAGTGTGTGTGTGTAGTGTGTGGTGTGTGTGTGTGTGTGTGTGTAGTGTAGTGTGTAGTAGTGTGTGTGTAGTGTGTGTGTTGTGTGTGTGTGTGTGTGTGTGTGTGTGTGTGTAGTGTGTGTGTGTGTAGTGTGTGTGTAGTGTGTGGTGTGTGTGTGTGTGTGTGTGGTGTGTGTGTGTGTGTGTGTGTGTGTGGTGTGTGTGTGTGTGTGGTGGGGTGTGTGGTGTGTAGTGGTGTGTGTGTGGTGTGTGTGTGTG
This sequence comes from Cherax destructor, assembly GCA_009830355.1. Taxonomy (NCBI): domain Eukaryota; kingdom Metazoa; phylum Arthropoda; class Malacostraca; order Decapoda; family Parastacidae; genus Cherax; species Cherax destructor. The sequence goes on along the minus strand of WNWK01001622.1, from coordinate 211,510 downwards.
TAGTGTGTGTGTGTGTGTGTGTGTGTGTGTGTGTGTGTGTGTGTGGTGTGTGAGTGTGTGTGTGTGTGTGTGTGTGTGTGTGTGTGTGTGTGTGTGTGTGTGTGTGTGTGTGTGTGTGTGTGTGTGTGTGTGTGTGTGTAGTGTGTGTGTGTGTGTGTGTAGTGTGTGTGTGTGTGTTGTGTGTGGTGTGTGTGTGTGTGTGGTGTGTGGTGTGTGTGTGTGTGTGTGTGTAGTGTGTGAGTGTGTGTGTGTGTGTGTGAGTGTTGTGTGTGTGTATGTGTAGTGTGTGTAGTGTGTGTGTGTGTGTGTGTGTGTGTGTGTGTAGTGTGTGTGTGTGTGATGTGTGTGTGTGTGTGTGTGTGTGTGTAGTGTGTGTGTGGTGTGTGTGTGTGTGTGTGTGTGTGTGTGTTGTGAGTGTGTGTGTGTGGTGTGTGTGTGTGTGTAGTGTGTGTGTGTGTGTGTGTGTGTGTGTGTGTGTAGTGGTGTGTGTGTGTAGTGTAGTGTGTGTGTGTGTGTGTGTGTGTGTGTGTGTGTGTGTGTGTGTGTAGTGTGTGTGTGTGTGTGTGTGTGTGTGTGTGTGTGTGTGTGTGTGTGTGTGTGTGTGTGTGTGTGTGTGTGTGGTGTGTGTGTGTGTGTGTGTGTGGTGTGTGTGTGTGGTGTGTGGGTGTGTGGTGAGTGTAGTGTGTGTGTGTGTGTGTGTGGTGTGTGTGTGTGTGTGTGTGTGTGTGTAGTGTGTGGTGTGTGTATGTGGTGTGTGTGTGTGAGGTGTGTGTGTGTGTGTGTGTAGTGTGTGTGTGTAGTGTGTGTGTAGTGTGTGTGTGTGTGTGTGTGTGTGGTGTGTGTGTGTGTAGTGTGTGTGTGTGTGTGTGTGTGTAGTGTGTGTGTGTAGTGTGTGTGTGTGTGTGTGGTGTGCTGGGTGACACTGAGTGCCAGAGTGACACTTGACACACAATACAATAATCACGTCTCTGGAACTCTAAGGGTTCTTAACTCCTGGCCCATCATTATGGCCAGGATAGTACCCGGGATAGTGACCAGGATAGTACCCGGGATAGTGACCAGGATAAAGGCCAGCACAGTAGCCAGGATAATGGCCAGGATAATAGCCAAGATAGTAGATAGGATAATGGCCAGGATAGTAGCCAAGATAATGGCCAGGGCAGTAGCCAAGATAATGGCCAGGACAGTAGCCAGGATAATGCCAGGATAACAGCCAGGATAGTAGCCACGATAGTAGCCAGGAATGTAGCTAAAATAATGGGCAGGATAGTAGCCAGAATAGTAACCAGGATAGTAGCCAGGATAATAGGATAATGGTAAGGATAATGGCTAGGATAGTACCCAGGATAGTGGCCAGGATATTTGCCAGGTTAGTAGCCAGGATAATGGCTAGTATAGTAGCCAGTATAAGGGCCAGGATAGTAGTCAGGATAATGGCCAGGATAGTAGCCTAGATAATGGCCAGGATAATGGCCAGGATAGGAGCGAGAATAATAGCCAGGATAGTAGC